>SNQJ01S0015028.1:0-32373 GCA_010110895.2 Picea sitchensis | reverse complement strand
ATTTTGGTTCCAAAGTATTTATTGGCCATTGTCAACATTGCATTGTCCTTGTATTGAATTTTTACAGTTCAACTATCTAAACATTTTAATCAACATTGAACTAGGTGTTTAAATATTATCATTGTCACTGGTTTTCACTAATAATAATATTCTGATTCGCCTAGATAGAATCAAATGAAATCGGACCTCAATAACAAATACAATGTTTAATCACTACATTAAGTGAAATTTCTCTTATTCAGTATCATATTGTATACATATATGCATAGAACGTTCCAAATGACAAGTTAGTTGTTTAACATATATGTATATTCATATAGAATTTAAATATCAAACCCAAAACATAGTCAATTGGGTTGTTTCACTAATATTTATACATTGAAAAAATTGTGTGAAAGTTTCCAACTTCAATTCAATTAATAATAATAATAATCTATTTTTAAGATCACGACCAATACAGACACCAACTTGGTGCATGAGACCCCCTTGTTTGTGATACAAGGGACCCCCTCCACCCAACAATTTGACTGTTAAAGTCTACAAAGGTATACATACCTTACCCCCCTCTGGATTTGAACTTGTGACCTCTTAGGAGGAAACACATGTTCTTAACCATTAGGCCCACTCAGGTTGTACAAGTTATTAACCATTAAAAATATGTAAGAAATATACAAGTCTTGCATATCGATTTTCCTAGTTCTTTCCGAACACAACATATATGTTTCTACATTTTTTTCCATCATCTTTGGTCAATTGTTTTATTCTATTTTTCCAATGTAGTTTGAACCCTTGAACACGTGATAAGATAGTTTCCATCTAGTTCATTTTTTTTCCAGGTAATATGTTTCATGGTTTGCAAAGTAAAAATTTAATACAACGTGGCTGCGAGGATTTCAAAATACACAATTTATATTACTATGTCCCATTTCAGTAACTTGTTTGCAATCACCAACCAAATAAAATTGTAAACAAATAACAACTATAATAACTTTTGTTTCTCTGCATTGCTATCAATCCTAAATTTACATACATAGGAAATCAATTAACATGCAAGTTTTTCTCTCTTGCATATCTTGCAAATAGAGTGTCTTTCAGAAATTGTTTGAAGTATTAGAAGTGTGACATGATGGTGTGGTGAGTTCTATGAATTCTCTACACAAGTTTTGAAAATAGACTAAGCCTTAGATATAGAGGCACCATGCATGTTCAAACCAACGTTTTCAAAATCCTGAATTGAAAAACATATGGATTCGAAAAATTGTTTACTTCTATTGTTCCAATGCATTTTAAAGCCTTGAGAGAAAGTATTGGAAGTGAAGAAATGCAACAGTCCACTGCGGTGTGGTGACTTGTATGAATTTGTCGCACATCTATTGAAAATAGACCAAGTCTTTCTTGTGCAAGAATCATACTTGTGTGAAATGTAGAAGTGTGGAAGATATCGCTTCACACTATGCATAAATGCACATGTGTTGACATCTGCATATGCAAGTGTAACAATTATATGGTTCATTTTCACAAAGGCTACTTAAAATAAATTTAAATCAACAATATTTCGTTAAGTTAAACATATGAATAAAAACATTTTGTTCTCTTTATATACTCTTTTTTTATAAAAACCATTTTTACTTAAAATAAATTCAACTCAACAATATTTTTTAAGTTGAACATATGCATAAAAGAATTGTGTTCTCTTTAGATACTTTTTTTTATAATAAATATTTTTACTTAAAATAAATTCAAATAAGTATTTTTACATCCGCATAGGCATACCCTTGCATAGGTATATCTTCTACATGTCCTAGGAATCTTAGAAAACAAAATTTCCATAAATCATTCGGTTATCATGCAAATTAAATCATTGGTCACAATTCATTCTATGGAACTACTGGAAGTGCATAGTTGCGAACTACAATAGTGTGGGAGGATGAGTGATATGAATTATCTGCACAAGGGTTAAAATTAGACTAAGTTTTTCCTGTGTGGATGTGTGGAAGATATATCTGTGTGGATGATATGTTTGTGCCAAACATATATCTGTGTGAAATATATATATATATATATATATATATATATATATATATATATATATATAACAATATTTTTTAAGTGAAGCATATGCATAAAAGAAAATTGTTCACTTTATATACTTATTTTTTGAATATATTTATATATGTAAATGCATTGAGATATCTAAAAAGTTAAAATACTTTGGTGTTAATATATGCTTATTATCAACTTTTATAGGTTGTTGAGGTGACATTCAATGTTAGAATCAAGGTTGTATTAGCTTTTCATTTAGTTATATTAAGTTTCACTATTTACCTCTTGTAGCAGAACTCTACCAAATTTGTTTCCAACAATTCTAATGTGATGATACTTTGCATTGGTTCTCTTCCATCCTAACCTCCAAACACTTTACATTACTTCCCGCACATGCTAATATCCCCATTGAACACTTCACTTATTTACATTTCTTTTTACATATGCTAAACTCCACATTCAACACTTCACTTATTTGCTAAGTTTTATTCCACATTTAACACTTTACGATTTTGCTTATTTTTACAAAGATTTATGCAAAAATGTTTTCACTGTAAATACTTTACATTGCTTCCCACATATGCTAACCTCCCTATTGAACATTTTACCTATTTACTAATGGAGAGTGTAGAAGTGCATAATATATATATATGTGTAGAGTGGAGTGCGTAGATATGGTCATAGCAAAAGGATTCACACAACTTGAAAATGGATAAGTAAAATATTAAAATTATAACTATGGCCATTAATCAAGAATATTTTTTAAGTTAAAAATATGTATAAAATCATTTTTTCAACTTTATATACTTATTTCTTATAATAAACATTTCTACTTAAAATAAATTCAACTCTACAATAGTTTTTAAGTTAAACTTTCTTACCTTGTATAATTATATTTTTATAAATAAAAAAATTACTTAAAATAAATTCAAGACAACAATATTTTTTAAAGTTAGATGTGTGCATAAAATCATTTTGTTCATTTTATACACTTATTTTTTATAATAAACATTGTTACTTAAAATAAATTAAACTAAGTATCTAGAGTTAGTGGTGGAATCTTAGCAAATGAACCTACCATAAATGACTTATCTACCAAGCAAATTACATTGCTTCCATCATTTGCTAATGTCCCCATTGAATGTTTCACTTATTTACATTGTTTCTCGCATATGCTAACCTCCCCATTGGACACTTCACTTATTTACTAAGTGTTACTCTACATTGAACACTTCACCTTTTTTGTTTATTTTTATAAAGATTTATGTTAAATGGATTTACTGCAAACACCTTGCATTGCTTCTCACATATGTTAACCTCCCCATTGAACATTTCACTTATTCACTAAGTTTTACTCCACATTGGACACTTTAACTTTTCGCTTATTTTTACAATGTTTTATTCTAAATGTTCTTAATTGTTTTTACTTTATTATTATCATTGCCATTTTTTTTATAAAAAATAATGCTATTATTCTTTATTATATGAATTATATTTTGTAAAAGACTATTGTTTATCTATTCATCTTGGAAAGAATTTTAGCTAACATTTGTAGAAGTGTTGCAATTAGAAGAAGGAACCTTTTGTGCTAGTCGCACATGTATTGGCACTTGTCGTGCAACAACTCCATTGTAATACCTGTATAAAATTCTTCTTCCAATGCATTATTCTTTACAAATTTCTTATTGAAAGTATTTTTTATTTACCCACTTTTCACATTGCACATACTTCACACATGTATAGCCCACACACAACTAGGACCTCACTACTTTTATTTTCAACCCTTGTGCACACAATTCATCGTTGATGCTTGTGCAATTGCCATTTCCACAATTTCGAATTTCCAATGGTTCCACACCAATGATTATAACAAGCCATGTAATTTTCACAATAGTTGTGTCATATATGGCACATTTATTTTCTCTAATTTACAAAAAAGTGGAAATTATTTACCACTTGTGCGAAGTAAATGTCACGCTTTTCTATGACCTGCTTAATGGTTTCTATTTATGGGTCATCGTATTCTGTAAGTAAATTACGTGTGGAAATGACATTTTAGTAAATGCATTAGATGCGTTTTTCCTTAAATCAATTGCACCTCGATATCCCCGCTACCATCGTATCTCCACACTCAACAGAACCATAACTTATTTACTAATTTTTACCCCACATTGAACACTTTAATTTTTTCGCTTATTTTTAAAACATTTATGTTAAATGTTCTTACTTGTTTTTACTTTATTCTTATCATTGTCTTCTTTGCATAAACCATAATGTTATTGTTCTTTATTATATGAATTATATTTTTGCAAACACTATTCATTGCCTATGCATTGTTGCAAGAATTTTATCTAACATTTGTAGAAGTGTTGTGATTAGAAGAAGAAACTTTTTGTGCTAGTCGCACATGTACTGGCTCTTGCCATGCAACAACCCAAACACAATTCTTGTATAAAATTATTCTACCAATGCACTACTCTTCGAAAATTTATTAGTCAAAAGCCTTTTTACTTACCCACTTTTCACAATGTGTGAATTCTCTTTCCATTATGACATCGTCAGACTCCACACACCTATATATTTCACATGTTCACACTCCCTACGTGTATATCACATGCACAACCATGACTTCACTGTTTTTATTTTCAACCCTTGTGAGCATAATTCATGACTAATGCACGCAAAGTTGTGACTTCCATAATTTGGAATTTCCAATGGTTCTGCACCAGTGACTCTAACAAGCCACATAATTTGCATGATAACCAAGTCATTTATGACACCTTTATTTTCTTCAATTTGCAAAAAAAACATATTTTATTTACCACTTGTGTGAAGTAAATGTCGCACTTTTCTATGATCTGGTTAATGGTTTCTATTTATGGATCATTGTATTATGTAAGTAACTCACATGTGGAAACAATATTTTAGTAAATGTTCTAGATGCAGTTTGTCTTAAAGAAATTGCACCTCAATTTCTCCTCTACCATTGCACCTCCACACTTAGGATATCCATACATGTCACAATTCCCACCCTCTACAAACATAATAGTTTTGCAATAGAGATTCTAAGAAGCCACATAATTTGCACTATAACCGAAGCATTTATGACAGGATGATTTTCTCCAATTTACCAAGAAAGAGTTATGATTACATAATAGGACTCATGCAAAGTAAATGTCCCACTTTTCTATGACCTAGGTAATGGATTTTATTAATGATTACACATATTTCAAACATGTTTCATATGTGTGGAAACGAATTTCAAGCGAAAATACATCATGCAGTTGGCTTTAAAGCAATTGAACCTCACTAATTTACTATTCATAAGGTTCACCTATACGAAAGTTCATTAAAAAGGAAACACTATAGAAAATAGAGGAAGGAAAGAGCCCTTTTCTGGTGATATTGTCAGTTCACTAGCAAGGGAAGACAACAATTTCCACTGGTCTATCCCATACCAGTGATACTTGAACAAGTCCCAGAAGCAAAGAAAATTGATGGACTTTGGACCACAAGCCTGGTCAATGCTAGTTGTGTTCCTAAAGTCTTCAACTTCAAAGAAATCGTAACCTAGTGTTCTCAAAGGTTCGATTCAAGGAAAATAATGATTAAAGTAATGAAAAAAACAAAGAATCTAGTGGTCCTTACTCCAAATATGTTCAACAAAATTCTTCATCTTCCATATGCAAATAAAAGTCTTCATCTTGTTGATGACAACATCTTCTTGACTTCTCAGCTAGGCAATTCCAATGTATTGAGAGAATTTATGGTACCTTTTGCAAACATGTTGATCGATCTTTCACCAATAAATATAACCTTGCTACAAAAACCATACCATGAATTTTCATGGTTTTTCACACATGTGGCTGGGAACGAGTCGACTTTACACATACCCAAGTCAACTATATATGCACTGTAATTTTCCTTTCAAAAGGATTCCATGTTTGATTGGGAAGAGGTCATATCAAATGAACTTTTTTTTCAGTTAAGTAACTGCTTTATCACTCAAATATTTTTCATATCCGCATATTTTGTATTCACAATTGTATGTTGCAATTTCTTTGATGGACTCCCTATAAAGGAGACTGTTAATACACACAATGAACCATATCAGTTCTAGAAACCATTGATATGTAAACATAAAGCACCATTCAATTTTTACATTGTTGAAGATAGGCTTTTTAGAGAGTTCAGTTGCATTTTGGTTGGGGCAGAGCCTAAGATAATAACCTAGGAAGATAAGGATTTTCTTAAGGGAAAGAGAATTTGCATTCAATAGAAAAAACATAATTACATCCTCCTATATGGTTGTCAATAATTTTTTTTTATCCTCCCTATATTTGTCTACGGTAGATATTATTTGCATAGTTTTACCGCCAGTATAAATCTTGGTGTATTTTATTTGATAGAAAGAGAAAAAAGTAACTCATTACATTGCCACTTCAAGTTGGGTACACAATGGTCAAGAACTAGTGCATCTAAAATAAGTCTCAGAGACACTTAATTTGTTTAATCTAAAAGAATCACAACCTCTAATGGGTTTTGATCCCGAGGGCCTGTTCTCACAACATTTATCATTTATAAGGTACACCAACCTTTTTATAATATTTGATGAACAAACCTTTTAGAATTTGTAAAAAAAAAACAAGAATGCATGCAACGATGGCTTGTTGATATAAATAAGTTCAAATACTAGAAGGTAGGGAAAAACAAGACAAAGGCGGAGAAGTAGTGCTAATGTCCAGTCTTCTTCCAATCACCAACCACCGAAGAGATCCTCCTCTAAGAAAAGAACATAATAGCTCAAGGTAAACAGAGAAGAGAGTAATGACAGGTATGTTGGTGATGACGGTGGAGAGAAAGCACCTCATGCAAATCTTGAATGGGGACGCACAGTGTCCCAACAAAAAAATAAATGAAAACCAAATAGAGAGAATTTGCAAGATATAAGAAGTCTAGGAAATATTAAAGATATGGAAATTGATAGTACAAAGCTACCAGACTTGGTAGCCAAGAGAATTGTTGAAAGCCAAGAAATTACACAGGACCTCACAACAAAGGAACCCATGTTCTTTGACAACTAGTCCTTAACACTGTACAATATTCAATACAAGAGGCACAAAAAGAATCTATCGATAGAGAGGGTCAATTTCAAACACAAAAAGTTCATTCAGAAATTAATGTAAGTAGTCGATGTATCCTGAGTTGCACTATCTAAACTCATGCAACTACATCATTCTACATGAGATGTTCTTGTAGATTCAATTTTGGAACAAGATTTGAATACCATTAAATTCAAGAAAAGAATAAGTGAAATTGAGGAGGAACTCAGTCCCAGGCCATTGTTTGCACAACCATTGCCCATACTTTCAGTAGAACAAACTCCTCCAAGTACTCCAGGAACTTCAAAGACAATAAGTAAATCATTTCAATTATTGAGTGGAGTCAAACTCTATGTTTCTGATGACATTAACAAAATAATGGATACAATCACACATGCATGGGAGGTCAACACCAGTTTATGTGATCTTTCATAAAGGATTTCAAATTTTACTATATATTTTCAAAGAGACTTGCAACATGATGAAGCCTACTGCAAAAACAAGCTAAACAATTTCATTGGACAACTCGCTCGTATCAGTGACTATCAAATAAATCAACAAGGACTACCCTCAATCATTATAATGGATAAAATAAAGGAAATTTGGGAATAATGAGTAAAAATATTGCAATATGCAATTGTTGCTTGCAAAAAATTCAATGAAAGCAGAGGCCATGCTATTTTAAAAGAATTTGATGTCGTTAATGAAATGCAAGGTCCACAACTTTTCAAAAACTCAACCATGATCACTAAAGAGGATCTTGATAGTCACTTTGTGGAAATTAAGACTTCATTAGCTAATAACTTCGACAACCTCGTGGAGTTTACAGAAGAATAATTGAAATAATTGCTTGTTACATTTGTCAATGGCAATGAAAAGCACTATTCATCCATCGAAAAACTTCAACTGGAATGGAAAGAAGTAGAGGACCACATTTTTGTGCTGCAAGAAATAACCATCACACCAATCAAGAACTATATTGATTACTGGGTCAAGAACGCCTTGCAACAAATTTTTAACCCAGAATAGCCACCACAAATAGTTACTTCAATAGAAGCCCAAAACAAGAAATGTTTTAAAGGCACAGACAAGCAACAAAACACAAACCAAACTAACAAAATATCTACTTCTTGGTAAGTATGCAAGGATCCAATGCATTGTCTTCTGCTATCCTTTTCTTTTGTTGACTTGGTAATTTCTCAAAATTATTTGTTTTATGACCTCTCCAGACTTAACAATAACTTCTAACTATCTTTCTTTCTTTCTTTCTTCCAGGTCTTTCTTCTGTTTATTGGTCCACGGGAGCCCCAATCCCAGTCCATTTGGACAAACGCCTTTAATTTTTACATATATTATTTAAAATACAATTGTACATTTTTTTAGCTTGCCAAAGAACTGTCTGGCATGGATGGGTGGTGATTTTCCAGGCTTTGAGTTTAAAACAAAATTTTCAAGTATGTTTTCACTTTTTATGATTTTTCAATGAAACATCATGTTAAATTTTGTGAATATGTGGTTCTTTACTTCCATTCTACAAAATTTTATTTTGACTTTTATACTTTTTTCACAGACATTATATAAAATACAACTGAATAATCTTTTGGGCTTGCCAAATAATTGATTTTGCATAGATGACCATTGATTTTCAATGCTTTGAGTTTTAAACTGAATAGTCAATTATGTGTTCATGATTTATGATTTTTCAATGAAATATCATGTTAAGTTCTCTGGATATGTGGATATCTACTTTCATTCTACAAAATTTTATTTTGACCTTTATACTAATATTTGTAAATTTTATAGTGTATTGTGAATATTGAATAGAACACAACCTTGTCCTTTCTCAGACCTTGCTTTCTTTGTGAATGTTTACTTAACAAACCAACTCCATTGTTATGTTTCATTTTAATTGTTTATGATGACAATTTATGTCGCTCCATTTAATTTGTATAAAAATTGCAAAAGCATTTGGCCCTTTCAGGTTATTTTAGAGACTTAAACATCCTTAGAAATCAACAATGGTGATTGAACATTTTCCAGTAGACCAACACTTTCCTGCACAATGTTATTTTCCATTTTTGTTATTTACAAAACTAGTTTTCCTATTAAGTTGGAACATCGACAATTCCTTGTATTTTGCACTATCATGTTTGATATGTTCAATCCTCTACACATTGTCTTTTTTGAGCTCTGATTGAAAAAGAAAAATTCCTATTAAGATGGAAGACTGACAATCCACTACTTTTGCACTCCTTTTCATGTCTTCAATTGTCTGCACATTGACTTTTCTGAACTTTGGAAGAAAAAAAATAGTGATACCAGTAACAACTTTTTGATGTGTTACTGACAATTTCAAGAGTCTACACAGGGAATATATGTTGTATAGGGAGCTTCACCACATCTCCTTTCCGCATATCATAAGTTGTGCACACTTTACATTGTTCCATGCACATCCTATCCTTCGTTCACTTTACATTGTTTCTGACACATCCTGGGCTCGATGCACTCTGCATTGCCTCTCTGCATCTACATCTTTGCAATATTTTCACAAATTTTTATGGATGAAATTTTTAATTTTTTTTTACATAGTTCTATGCAGCTAAATTCCATGTCTTATGAAGACAACTACAGGCCCTTTTCTTCTCGCGCATCCTAACCTCCTCACACTTCATGTTTTTGGATTTTATGTCCAATAAATCAACAATTTCGTCATTTCCCTATTTCTCTGCACACATTCAATTCAGAACAAAACACAGAACTAATCCAAACACTTATTTATTCTATGATTTCTTTTCCAAACTCTTACCCCCCTTGTCATTCTTTCGCATTTTGTTATGAAGATACTGCGATCTTAACATATTTTTCCAAGTAGATACTCAACCAGTTAAATACAAATAAACAAAACATTCCTCTGTCTTATTTACTTTCTTATCTATGGAAATCTAATACCCATTTCTAGATATACTTTTTTATTTCTTATAGGTCTTCTATTTAATGCTCCATTCTTCTCATTTAAAAAATCACTTTCCCTATGTAACATAACATGTGCACACTTTACATTGTTTCTCGCACATCCTATCCTCTACAAACTTTACATTTCTTCTAGAAAATATTGGAATTGACACACTTTACATTTCTTTCGGTGCACCCTCGCCTCTGAATACTGCATTTTACTAAGTTTTGTGATACATGTTTCTGCCTTTTTTTTTACATAGTCCAATTTTAAATATGATATTATGTGTGGAGAACTTTACATTTTTTTCTTCTCACACATTCTATACTTCGCACATGTTTCAATGAATTTTATTTGTGAAGCTTCCACAATTTCACCGTAGTCCTTTATGTCCTCACACATTTACTTCCGCACAATAGAAAGAGTCAAGCTGAAGATTTAGTCATTCTATCATTTCTTTTCGAAGATGTTGTTCTCCTAGGACTGATATGAAATCTTGCAATAAATATTTCATAATATTAATATTATTTCTCAAATGCATACTCAACGACTAAAGTAGGAATCAATTGCAAATACAAGGGATCAAGTCAATTAACAATTTTCTAGATTAAACTCATGAACCTATATTTCAAAAAATTTCCAACTTTTGTAATTACCACTTCATATCCGCATCTAGGATAGATGGAAACAAAAATGTAAAAGGTTTCATTGTAAAACTATATATTTTTAGATATATATAAAAACAAGTGTATTTTTTTGTACAATAAATTTGAAAACTACAAATTTCAAGTATATATAACACATTTTAATTTAGCAAATGATATATGTAAGATGCTTTCATAATTTATACTTTCTTACAAATAAACTTCATAAATATTGACATGGATATCATGCGCAAAATTCTACCCTATTTGCTTCTTGAAAGTATAAGGTGTTGTTGGCACTACATGCATTTTGTAAGACCCTAGGTTCGATCTATCTTTGACCAACAAAACCCACTAGATGTTACCCCTTTCGACATCACTTGCTTGTGCAGATGAAGTCTCACCCGAGGTATCTATTGGGACTGGAAGAACCAGGTTTCTACAGTAGTGAGGGAATGGGAGGTGACCATTCTATTCATTCTTTACTTATTGGTTCTATGCGCATTACTATGTCCTTGTTATTTATTAGCTACTTAATGATTTTAGATTCATAATATCACTATATTATAGATTACCACATAACCCATTACTATAATAGTTATGATTATTGAGCAATGATTAATCATAGGACAAATATATTCTTCTATGCATCCAGAAATAAATTATAAACAATCACATAAAAGACATTCGACACAAGAGTTAACATGGTTCACTCAACTATGGGCCACGACCACAATGGTTGGCTTCTTTATTATGCTTTTGGTAATTTCTTTAGGATTGTGTAATGCACTTACAAAGATACATCATGGTTATATTTCCTTCCTCCTATCCTAGTTTTTCTACAGTGCAAGCCTCTCTTTCTCTCTGCATCATCCCTTACATTCAAACATTGATTACTTTCTTTTACAGAATAATAGTATAAATCATAGAACTCAACACGAGGAACCCAAAACTTGTAAGGAAGAAGAACCCCTATTCTCCCAACCCATTACATATTTATACATACATTCTAGGCCTTTAAACCCTACTTGGTTCCTCCCAAAACCTTATTGCAATGCATGACAACTTCTAGTTAATTCAATGTTTGGGATGCTTTCACTTTATTTTCGTCTACATGCTTCTTTTGCACTCTGACTGATTTTCCTCCTGCTTTTGTGCATCCTTCCATATTTCACATGTTGAGATGTCATCCTTCATTTTCGCTTGCTTTCTTCTACTACTTTATTCTATGCTTTATTCTTCTTTATGCTTTATTATTTGTTTTATTCCACTTACAGCACGTTGAACTTCTAGATGCGGCTCAAATGTGCACTCCCTTGTCTTCCTTCTTCTTCTTCTTCCTTTGTGCTCCTCTTTTGCGCACTTATTATATACTTCGTATTTTGCCAAAATTGTATCCCAAAACTTTTTGTCCAACAGGTCCCCAACACTCACCTATGTCTCATCCCGAGCCACTAAGGCTTGTTTCCTGCTCCTCCATGCCTCAATGAACTTTTGGAAGGATCCCTTTTCTACCTCCACTTCTCTTTGTATTGTTTCCTTTGTTTTTGCAATCTCTTCGACCCCTTGCTCAATCAAGGCAATAAGTTTCTCTTCTTCTTCATAAGATACTCACTTTAACTTTTCATGTGCAGTGGCCAATTCACTGATCACCCTCAGTGCTTCTTCATGTAGCGGTCATAAACGTTGTTGAAGGATCTTCTGTTGGTCCCTCATTTTCTCCACTTTCAGGTATGACTGCCTCTATGCCAATATTTTTTTCATACATTTGACTGGTGGAAGTGTAGTGATCCTATCTGAAGTGTGTTGTGCCTTTTCCTAGGCTTATCTTAACTAAGTCGTTACAAACTTCATCTTGGGAGAGTCTACTAAGTCTGTCCAAATTTGTGCACTCTCCTCACAGATTTTGGCACACTCCTCTTCTATCTTCTTAATGTTGGTGACTGTTATCATCGCCTTATCTCTCTTCCTTATCGAACTTCTGGTGGCATTCTTGGCGCACTACACAATTGTAGGTCTTCTATCTATGATCAGAATCCCTTGATGACATCGTCGATCTTCAATACTTGTTCTTCCATAGTAGCTTCTACTACTATGGGGACTTCCAGAATGGCCTTGTATAATTTATAAACAGTCGCATGAACTTTCTGCACAAAATAGTTGGCTTCATCCTTTGTCTTGAGGGATTTTCTTATCCTTTCCTTGGCCTTGTTCTTGTCTTTCATTACTTCTTCCACTCAGCCTTCAAATTCCTTCTTCTATTGGAGTGCAATGTCATACTGTTGCTATAATTGGGATCTTTAATCCATCATTTTTGTCAAATCCTAGTGAACTTCCTCTCATCGATTCTTAATCTCTTGCAATAAGACCATTTGCAAGTCTTATAATATTTGTATCAACATCCTCTATACTACTATGTTCAGGTGTCCTAGTGCCTTCACCTGTTCATGTAATTAGGACATTGGAAATTCAAGTGCGTCTGTCTCAATCTAGATTGTTCTATGCCCAAATGCTAGTTGGGTTAAGGTTGTATGTGTATCATGTTCTTCCTTTCCCAGTATTATGGATGGTCCTCCCTCGGTCTTGATCTCTTTTGATAGGCTAGCACTGCTAAGAGTTGTTGTAGTGATCTCAATTGATTCTACACTCTTTGTTGTTTCTCTTCTTGCTTCCTAGTTTCTTCCTCCATGATTTCCTCTGCAACATCCCATACTTAGTAGCTAATATTATCTATATCATCATTGGTTAAAGTATAAATTGGGGGTTTCTTATGCACTTTAGTCTTCTTGCACGCCCATCCTACTTATTCCTTCCCCTTATCCTGTCATTTGATTCCTTTCGCAGGGAATATTTATTGAACTTCTCCTATGGATGGGCTAGGCATTTCTCCTGAGCCATTGTTTTTCTCATTCCCTTGCTCGTCATCTGGTTCTTCATCACTCTTATCCTACTCTTCTTCCTATTTTGGGTGCCCCATTTTCTCTGTTGGGTTTTTCCACCCGTCCTCATAGTCATTCACAATTAGGCATACATCCTTTGTTTTCAACCTATAACTGGTTGGTAACCACTAGCGTATCAGGTCCTTCTTTTCCTACACATACATTTTATGCATTCCTACTTTAAAACGTGTGATATCTTTATATGTTTCCATCGTCGCGGTTGATATGCGCAGTGTGTGTGCAACTAGATACGTGATATTTTCCAAGTATACAAAAAATGTGGCATTAGTGTCATGTTGTCTCTCTTAATCGTCATATGCCATAGGTTGGCATCTCCCAGCCATATTTCATATGCCATATGTTCCCATGTGATGATATTAACCTGGTTCTTTCCACCTGACCAAAGTAAACAAAATCAACAACCAGACATAGTGAAATTTTGTGCCCCTTTCCTAGGCCTCAATACAATCTTGCAAAAAAAAATTCACCAAGAAGGTGGCCCAGTTCATTTGAACCCTTTCGATGCATTTTTCTGCAACTACAATTACTGCAGTTGGTACTTCATCCTTCTAGAATTTGCGCAACAACTTGCAGACCAATACCTACGTTGCAAACCGAACATTGTCATTAGTGATGTTTTTAACATCCAGTCCCCTTTTCCCCCTGAGGGTTTGGAAATTTTCCTTCATTTCCTCTAACATGGCTCGCTCTCCTATCTTGTTGAAAAAAATGGTTGTATCCTCTCCATCTTTTGGGAGCCCTGTAATGCGTACAATCAACACAATATCAATTGACACTAGGGGATCAAGCCACAATGTCCCCCCATGGAAGCATTTGAGAAGTACCTCCACGCAAGCGTTGATTTCCAAACTGTGTTTGAAGTGTGGAATATCCAACAAGTTCAATATGCTCACCTTCTACAGTCCTATTTCCCGCAATTGTCTCTCCAACACTATCGTTGACATACCCAATATGCTCTTGGCACACAATTATTTTTCCTTGGCCAGCTCTGGAATTTTTTTCTCGTCGATGATTTCATGATCCATGAACTTAAGGTCAGTAACCTTTCCAAGCATATCTCCTTCAATGCTTACACCAGGTGGGATTGGTGATGTTACTAGCAGGTATTTCCCATTTGTTGGTACGTTGATTGGTGGTGCATTATCCATCCTAGATGGGATGTAATTTATACGGAATCTTTCCTGTGGAGTCGAAGCCAAAGATATGAGTACTTCCTTGACCTCTAGTGTATCTACTAGGAATTTTGACTGTTTTCACATTATTGCTAATGGTTCTCCAACATTTGGTGAGGCCATTTTTCTTGTGTGACATATTCCTTAACTAGATTTGTGACTATTATGTGGTAGTTGTAACTCGGCTCTGATGCACTCAGATTTGCTCTATTTTTCTCTGGTTCTCTCTCGCTTGCATGCAACAATTATTTACGCTTAACATACCTCCATTGTTTTTGTGTCTTCCTGCCAGCTGCACATGTCTCATCCCACCTTAACTAACTTGTCCAATCTGCCAACAGTGTTGATAAATGTGGCTTTATTACCAAATATGTCGTGATTTTTCCCTCGTACTACCAATCCGTCATGATTTCTTGTGGATTTTTCCATTTATTATTATACAATTCCTTTATGACCTGTCATTCCCGCTTCATAGCCATCATTTCCATGATTTAATACTTTTAATGGTCTTGTCATTTCCAAACCACGCAATGGTTCTTACTTTTTCATATGTGTGCTTCACAATCTTTTTCTTCTGTGTATTACTTTCTAGATTGGCGTAATTTTATTCTAATGTGTGATAATCATTCCTTCTACGCAATATCCTATGCCTTGTACTCTGTAATCCCTTTTTTTTCTATATCTACTTTTTATTTGATTTTATGTGTTTTTCCTTCCTTCTATAGTACAACTACTATGATACATGTGTTTTGGCACAACTCAGATTACTGCGCAGACTATCATCCATGTCTAAAGAGTTTCAACTGACTTCCATTCACCATCCCTCCAATGAATTTTCCATTCAGGGTTTTCAAATGCACATCATCAGTCTTTGTTACATGTTGAATCACATAGGGTCCTAACCAATGCATTTTAAACTTTCTTGGATGTTGCATGAACTTGTTTTCATATATTAATACAAAATATCCCACTTGAAATGTTTTCTATTCAATATGTCGATCATGCCATACCTTCTCTCTTGACTTCTGAACTTGCTGATGGAAACCTGTGACAAACCAATCTTCCTAAAGTTGTACTAATTGTTCCAATCTCTCCTCTATTACACCATCATTTGATAGATCAGTGATCGTTGTAATGTGCAGGCTAGGTAGAATAAAATCCATTGGCATAACTGTTTCTTTCCCATAGACTAGCCTAAAAGGTGTCTGACATGTCAAATTTTTACTTGTAGTCATGTAATCCCATAACACTACAGGAACTCTTAAGTCTCAATTGTCTCTCACTACATTGCAATTTTTTGTCAAAGCATTCTCCAAGATTTTATTGAAAGATTCCACCATTCCATTGGCCTGAGAATGATAAGGGGTACACTTCTGATGATGAATTTGGAACTCCTCGGCCAATGATGCAATTATTTTATTGAGAAAGTGTGTGCCTTGATCATTGAGTAATATATGCGGACATCCAAATCGTGTGACTATATTCTCAAACAAAAATTGCCCAACAGTATCCATAGTACAATCTATAACTGGTGTTGTTTCTTCCCATCTTGTCAAGTACTCTGTCACAAAGATTATGTATCTTGACCTTGATATTCTAGCTTGTGGAATGATTGTCCCTACAAATTCTATGGCCCATTTCTCAAATGCTTGCAAGGTAACTTGTGGATTCAAAGGCATCTCATCCTTCTTGGATGGATTTTCCAATCTTTGACATACATCACATGACTGACAATATTCCTTTACATCTTTTTGAAGTGTGGGCCACCAAAGCCCCCGCACAAAATATTTTGTGAAGTTTCTCTCTCTGCATATTTTCCTCCGCAATCGCATTGTTTGCTTCTTCAAGTATCATCGGTCCTTCTTGTTCCAACACACATCGTCTCAATATTCCATCTGCATCCAACTTGTATAAATTCCCTGCAATCAACTCATAATTTGTTTCTTTCACTACTAGTTATTTCTTCTTCTCAACCATCATGTATGATGGAGACATACATATACTTAGAAACTGCACAATTTTTGAGAAGCAATCATCCACCATATTAAATGCAAATAGTTGTGCATCTAGGAAGTTGCCATCTAAATTTTTTGCATCTTTTCCTGATAATATGCACGATAGAGGATATGGTCCTGCAATCAAGCTTCCTAGTTTCACTACAACCTCAAAATCATATTCCTTGAACAATAGTAGCCATCTTTATATTCTTCCCCCCAACATTGGCTTGTTCACTAAGTATTTTAATGCAAAATGGTCTATATACATCTTAAAGTGAGACCCCAATAAATAATGCCTGAACTTCTATAGTGCATAGACCATTGTCAATCCTTCTCGTTCTATGGTACTATAATTCTTCTCTTTTATGTACAACTTCCTACTTGCAAAATCAATTGGGTTATCTATGTCTCCCTCCCCTGCATCTACATGAACACGAAATTCTTTATTCCAATATGGAAATATCAAAATCAACGTGGTTACTAGTTTTTGCTTCTAGTTGTCAAACCCCTTCTAATAGTCCTTGTTCCATTGAAACTTTGCTTTCTTCTTAAATAACTTTTCCATTGGTGTTGTGATCTATGCATACCCTTTGATAAATTTTCTACAATATCCCATATGACCCAGAGTTTCCCTGAGTTGTATGACTGATGTAGGTGGTTCCAACTCCGTAATTAATACAATCTTGTTTGGGCCCATTAGTAATCCCTGTTTTCAAACTACATGTCCCAACAAAATCTCGAACGACGTGCAAAAAATACACTTCTTCAAGTTAAACGAAATATAACACTGTCTACACCAATTTAACATCAGCCTAGGTACTTCTATGTGATCCTCCAGTAGACTGAACATGGTCCAATAATCCAAGTACACTTAAAGGAACTTATGAATAAATTCCTTGAACGTTGCAACCAAAACT
This sequence comes from Picea sitchensis, assembly GCA_010110895.2. Taxonomy (NCBI): domain Eukaryota; kingdom Viridiplantae; phylum Streptophyta; class Pinopsida; order Pinales; family Pinaceae; genus Picea; species Picea sitchensis. The sequence continues at coordinate 14,585 of SNQJ01S0015028.1, read as the reverse complement.
ATGGAAAACATTGCAGGGGCATTATTTAGTCGAAAGGGCATTAATGTATATTGATAACTTCCCCACTCTATTTTGAAAGTAGTCTTGTATCGTTCCTCCTACGCAATCTTTATCTGATGGTATCCAAAGAATCCATCTGTGAAAGAATAAGTCTCTTTTCCTTCTACATTATCCAGTACCTCATCTGCGAATGGTGTTGGGAATGGGTTATGTAAACACACATCATTCAACTTCTTGAGATCCACATAGAACCCGATTCCTCCAATCTTCTTGTCCTGTACTACCATTGGACTGATCCACTTGGATTCTTCTCTCAGTTCGATGATTCTTGCATCCAACATCCTGTCTATTTCAACTTTCACCTTCTCTATGTACTTTGTATTTAACGTGTAAGTTTGTTGTCACACTGGCTTAGCACCTAGTTTCAATGGAATCTTCATCTCACCTAAGTCCCATGTTATCCCCTTCATCTATGAAAATATCATTGGGAATAGGTATTGATATTCATGAAATAATTCTACAATCTTTTCGACGGTCTCATCACTCCATTAATACCCTATATGTGCAAACTTTGAATTCTTTATCATCCCAATGTTTACCTTCTGCATATTTATAGCTTCTTTGTATGCAGCGAACTCGAGCTCTGGTCCTTCTAATGCTCGTTCTCCTTCTGTATCAGGTACTTGTACATTTTTTGGATCTTCTTCCTCATATTATTCCTTAGCTACATTGTAACACTCCAATAACTAGTGGACATTTATAGTAGCTCTGTGCACACTACACATTGGTACCATATCCATTGACCCTTCTTCAGAGAAGATCTTACTTCGAATAGCCTGTAGTGCTACATCTATAATTGGAGATTCATGTTCAAATGTAAATGTGACTTTGAACCTATGAGCCAACTCTTCTCATTTTTTTGTCTCTCTATGCATCTCCAATTCCAAATACCAATTCTTCGGAATTGTGTCCAATGTGTGTAGAAATATATGCTCCCATTATGTTTCTGGTACTAAAATCCATAAAGCCCTTCACTTCTCAACATGACCTATTAGATCACTCTCTCATGTATACTTCTACGCAATATTTTCTCTCCCGGTACCAAATCTTAATTGCATTAGTCTTTTGCGTTGTGACCAATCTTTTATTCCCTCTCTGTGTGCATCCCACCATATGGCTGGAGTCACTTTTAGGAAAACATATAGTGGTAACAACAATTTTCGTTTAGGTACCTACAACTCAAATTCCTTTACAAAAAAAATTATATCATTTAATCCATCGTACCTGGGTGGGTCACATAGCTTTGTTCCAATCCAGCACAAGATTGGGTGATGTTTGCACATTGTCTAGTTGAAACTCCATGCATTCTCTGTTGCCAATGTTCTAGACGTTCCTCTGAGTTTGATGCACATGAGCTAATACTTCTCCAAATTAGCACACCATATGTAGTAGGGTTGACATAATCATCCATCCGCGCAATCATGTTATACAAGTTGTCAATGTTGTTTCCTTTGTCCAACTCTATGTATCTCTTTCCTTCTAATGGGTCAAAGGGTGCAGGAACTTTCAAATCTCCAACTTCAAATATCATCTCCCTCCTCTTCAAGTTAATGATCATCTTGTTATAGAAATCTCATTCCAGTCCCATTAGTGATGGATATGGTTGAATGTCATCCATGATCTCAATAACTTCAAAGTCTGCCACACTGTGCACCCCATCTATGTTCACAAGTCCTCCTATCATACAACCAATTGAAACTATTTTGTGTTGATTCGTTAGCCTTAACTGAACTCGATACCATACTAGCTTGGGTTTTCCCATCATCTCCCATGTTTTCTTAGGTAAAACATTCATGTCAAGCCCTATTTCCAAGATAACACTATCCACATCATACTCCCCAATTTGTGCATTGAATCTGAATTCTTCGTTGGTCCTTTTCTTACGTAGTACTCAATTCACCACCCTTTGTGTGATGGGAGTTTCCCTTCCTCGTGTGTAGTGATCAATCATGTCATATAGTGTACTTAGCGCAATCTCATCTTTCATTAGCTCTACATAAATCCTCATGAATTTTGTTAGCATGCTTACCTTTCCAATTGGCTTCTCAGGCATAATGTGATATTCTACATGAGGCGTAGATGATGTTGACGCTCCCCAATCCTTTCCAGGTACTTATTTTATTTCCCTATGATATGTATCATTTTCTTGTTGAGGATCAAAGGTTGACAAGGGTATGAATGAATTCTTTACCCATTGCTCTGTCTTCTTCCCTCCATTCATCATATCATCTCTTGTTCTAGCTCCTCTGCATGTAAAAACTGTTATTCTTGTTCCTTCGTTGCATTTTTCAGCTGATATTTTTCTGAACATTTTGATTTGGTTTATAGTTTCCTCTTGCCTGCCATTTCACAACTAGTTGAGGAAAATATTTGTCGTATGGTCCAGTGCTCTACATTATTTGCACATTGTACATGTATTCGGGTAGTCACGGGCTAAGTGTCTTGGTTGGTTACAATTATAACATATAATTGGTCCTCTTCCTCTCCTACCAAAATTTCATTTTCCTCTACCTCTACCAAAGTTTCCTTTGTTCCCTATATTGAAACCTCTTTAATTATTATATTGTGGACCACCCTCTTCTATTGCAATATTCTCCTCCTAAATCATGTACATATCTGAAGTGTGCTCCCTCATCAAGTTGAACACGTGACAATCCCTCTCTTCATGTCCCACCGACTTTCAAAAATTTCAAAATAAGCTCCTTTCTGTACTCTGATACTTTTGTAGTAATGGAAACTTAGTTGGGTAATTGCCCCATTTCTTACATATCTCGCAATACCCCCCTCCTGGTAATGGATTCAGTGCTCCAATTTCCAAATACTACGCGAACTCTGGGCATTCATCCTTGTGATGGCCTTCAATTCTACACTTGGTACACCATACTTGTTCTCGTTTCTCCTTTCCTTTTGTAAGTTATTCCATTTGAATCGTCAGAACATCCAATTGCATCTGAACATGCGTCATCCCTCCACTATCTCATACAAGAGATGATTCCAATTTCATTGCAATTTCAAATGCCTCGGGCTATGACACAAACTTATGTTGAATCAATGGCCTACAAATTTGTGGTATAAGTCCTACAATAAACCATTCTTGATGTTGTTGATCAGGGATCTGGAAAGTTAGTCTACCCATCAGATCCTTGAACCTTTTATTGAAGTCCCATCCCAACTTTTTTTGTACCTTTTTAATCTCCTTAAGTTATGTGATGTAATGCAACTTAGACTTTGTATTCTTGAACTCTTTCAACAATGTTTTCATTATCTCTGCCAAAGTCCTGGCTTGGCCTCTAGGTGTGGTACTTTGAAGCTGCATGTACCAGACTAGTGCACGGTCCTGAAATGTTGTGGCCAATTGCACAATATTCACAACCTCGTCCTGGACATTCTTTATGGCCCATATTGTCTCACAGAAAAGTATATATTGTTCTAGATCCTATGACCCCACTCCCTAGAACTCAGGAAGTTTAAGGGTGTTTTCTACCCTTTCCATGCTGCTTTGTGTAGTCCTTCTTATTGATGATGTTGGTTGACTTTGACTCTGCACACTGCTTCCACTACTCTGATTGCTACTACTATGTCATCCCTAGCTAACTATAAGTTCTTTTGACAAGTCTTCAACTATTAACTCTGATTATGGTGACACACATGGGGTCATAGATTTGACATAGGACCTAGTCTGAGTAGGAATTAATGCTTCTTCTATTATTGGAATGGAGTGGAACTCCTCTTCTTCTCCTCCTATATGTGATATCTCCACGATTCAGACTATTGCGCAAGGTTCTCTCCCCTCTCTCTCACTGTGTGGCTTTCCTTTATCAACCCTAGTCTTTCACCTCCTGTACATCCTTCCTCCATGAAATACTCCAAACTCTTCTTCTTCCTTTGGTATACCACCTTTATTCCTCTACATCCTCAGTCCCTCCCTTCCTTCTTCATCATTTCCTTTTTTCTCTCTTTCTCTCAAACTATCCTCTTGTCATCCCTCGGTTCCACTATGTGCGTGAATCCCCTTAGCACTTTGATTGCACTGTCATCATGCACTTGTCACACAACAACACCTTTATCTGCGTACCCTATGATTTCATGAACCTTCCATGTGAGCCCTTGAAAAAGTTTATTTCTGCAACACTATATGATTGGGTACAATCTATGACAAACTCTTTAATATATCCTCATAGTATGTTATCCACCCAAAAATCAATTGTGCAGTTAGTTAGGTTACTTACATAATTCAGTTGTCTTACCAACGCAGGAGTCCAATTCCTCGGTGCTACAGTTCTATACCTTCTAGTATTCTCCACTAATATTTCTAGCCACTCAGTCATAATAATTGTAAATTCGCCAAAGAAAAATTCATGCAGCTCTATATACACATATCTTTGTATCCATTGCTTGTCACTAATCCGAGGATTTTTGTTCTCTTTTTTAGAAAAATCTCGTTCCTTCCTTTCCAACCATTATGAGATCTATTTCTTAGTCAGCCTCCAAAACATTCCCTCAATCACAAATTCTGGGTCTCAGCAATGGAACCATTTGTTGGCGCTACATGTGGTATGTAAGACCCTAGGTTCGATTTATATTTGACAAACAAAACCCACCAAACACTGACCCTTTCGGCATCACCTTCTTGTGCAGATGAAGTCTCACTCGAGGTATGTATTAGGACTGCAAGGACCAGGTTTTTGTAGTAGTGAGGGAATGGGAAGTGACCATTATGTTCATTCTTTACTTATCAGTTATGTGTGTGTTACTTTTTCCTTGTTCTTTATTAGCTACTTAGTGATTTTAGATTCATACTATCATTACATTCCATATTACCACATAACCCATTACTGTAACGATTATGATTATTGTGCAATGATTAATCGTAGGAAAAATCTAATCTACTATGCATCCAGACAAAATTAATAAACAATCACATAAAATAAATTTGACACAAGAGTTAACATGGTTCACCCAACTCTGGGATACGTCCTCAATGACTGGCTTCTTTATTATTATTTTGGTAATTGCTTCAGGGTTTCGCACTACGCTTACAAAGATACATCCCAATTAACTTTCCTTCCTCCTAGCCTAATCATTATGTAGTGCAATCCTCTCTTTCTCTCTACAACATCTCTTACATTCAAACATTGATTCCTCTCTTCTATCGAATAACCGTATAAAGCATAGAACTCAATACAAGGAACCCAAAACCTATTAGGAAGAAGAACCCTTATTCTCCCAACCCATTACATTTTTATACATACATTCTAGGGCTTAAAACCCTACTTGGTTCCTCCCAAAACCCTATTACAATGCATGACACCTTCGGGTTAACTGACTGTTTAGGTTTATTTCACTTGTGTTTACGTTTGTACGCTACTTTTTCACTCTGACTGCTTTTCCTCCTTCTTTTACGTGTCCTTCCATATTTCGCACGTCAAGCTATCATCCTTCCCTTTCCCCCACTTTATTCTCTTGGTTTATTCTCTTCTTTATTCTTTTTTTTATTCCTCTTACTGCATGTTGAACTTTTGGATGCGCCTCAACTGTGCACTCCTTGGTCTTCCTTCTTCTTCTTCCTCTGCACTCCTCTTCTGGGCACTTCTTCTATACTTAGGATTTTTACCAAAATTGTATCCCAAAATTTCATGTCCAATAGGTGCCGACACTTTGGACTAGTTGCCACACATCCTCGCTTCCGAGCACTTTACATTGCTTCTCACATAAGCTAAATTCCATCTCTTCTTCTCACAACTCTACTAACTTTGCTTCTTGCAATACTAACGCACCAACAATTCCATCTTAACTTCCAAACACTTTACATTTCTTATGGCATATGGTAATGTAGCCATTGAACACTTCACTTCTTTATATTGCTTGTTGCATATGCTAACCCTGTATTAAACATTTCACTTATTTACTTACTAAGTTTTGATCCACATTGAACATTTACTAAGTTTTACTCAAACATTAAAAATTTACCAAGATTTACTTAACATTGAACAATTTACCATCTTGCATATTTTTACAAACTTTTATCTTAAATTTTTTTAGTTCAAACACTTTATATTACTTAAATAGGGACTATGCTACTATAAAACCTTGTTCTTTTACATTAAAATTTACTTGGTTTTCAAATTTTCTTTGTCTAATTTAAACAATAAAATCTTAATGACAAAGTAAATATTTTATTTGTGACAATATTCCATTTCTCTTTATTTACAAAACAAAAATCGATTTCTTCCCTATACATAATAGGGACTTACAAAGTGAATGTTTTATTGGCATAAAATAATATAGATTTCTTCCTTGTACATAATAGGGACTCACAAAGTGAATGTTTTGTTGGCATATAGATTTTATAGAGATTTTCTCTTTATCAGGTGGATATCGAGAATTATGGGTGGTTGTCATACAAAAAAGTTGAGTCATATGTGCATCTTCAAACCGAATAATTACTCCAATCACTCAGGCTCTCGTCTGTGCGACCCCCGGTAGATAGAAACCAAGTAAAGTCCCCTCTGTTGTTGTTGTAAGCTTATAGTTACGATGAAATTTCCTTGGCACCCGACAATGGCCAAGATATAGCTTCAAGGGCGAGCAATGCCTAAGAGATTGAGAGTCTCGACAAAACCCTTAGGTGGGCACATTGCAGTTCCAAAAATAAAACTTTATCTATTGTCTTCCTGTCTCCAGAATCGTGAATTCTCATGTCGATAACCTCTTCCGCCCAGTTCTTCTGCATCATGTCGACCACCCAGTCTGATACAAGAAAGTTCTCTAGAACACCAGAGGTCGAATCCAGAGCCCTCCACGTCATTATGAGCTCTAGCAGTATGATGTTGAAGCTAAATACATTGATTTTTTCGGTCAGATGGCCATAGAGAGCATATTCGGGTGTCACATAACCTAGCGTCCCAACAGTCCTGGTGTTGCAGTGGCTATTCTCCTCTTCTTCTTTATTCAACTTGGCCAGACGAAAGTCTGCCATGAGAGCATTGAGATGGTCGTCCAGAAGAAAATTTGCAGCCTTTACATCCTTGTGAATGATGGAAGGCTTGGCGAATTCGTGCAGATACGTTATCCCCCTGGCTATGCTGACTGCAATCTTGCACTGCTCGGGCCATGACAGCCATGTTGATCTATTAGGATTGAATATACAGTTAGACAAAATGTTGTTCTCTATGAAATAAAAAACAAGAAGTTTTTTGCTAACGTGCCCGTCTTTTTCGAATTAGACGTTGTAGCCTCTGAGAGGAAGCAGGTTGTGGTGCTTAATCCTGTTGATGACACGGAGTTCATGGTTGAAATTGGCATCTCCTTTGATCTTCGTCGAGTACTTTAATCTCTTCACGGCTATCGGCAATCTGTTTGGAATTGTTCCCTGGTTGACAATGCTAAAACCTCCTTCACCGATCACGTTCGACGCCGCAAAATTCCCCATGGATTCTTTGATCTCCGATAGGATAAAAAATGACAATCTTGTTATATTTGTAAATGTGGAAACACAAATATCATAAGTCAAGCATAGTCACACAGAATTAAATAACACATAGATTTATATGGTTCACCCAAGATTTGGGCTACGTCCACCAAGCGAAGGCATCGATTGTCTTATTATTCAGATCATGGAGATTACAACAGCTCACTCACACTCATCTGCCTCTATAGGATTACATGAATTTATATACATTTACACAGGAAACTTATTATTAAATGAAATCTAATCCATATTCTAACTTGGTCTTATTTGTTACAACCAATGTTGGATTATAGGATCTGAAATCCTAATCTTGGAGGAATTCATTGTCACCAGTTTCCAACAATATCCACCTTGAAAACAATTAACCTGATACCTTGCTCCTTAGTTTTGTTCATCACCTTTTATCCAAGCCAAGAGAAGACAAGCACCATCGTAGCTTCTCTAACAATACTTGTTTGGTGAACATGTCTGCGCAGTTCTCTTTTGTATGCACTTTCTCAAGAGAGACTCCATGTTCATCGATGACCTATCTTACAAAATGGTACTTGATAGGTATATGTTTTGTTTTACTATGGTAGGTTGGATTCGTAGCCAAGTGTATAGCACTTTGACTATCATAAAGTAAATTTACTTTGTCCTACATCCTTCCAAACTCACCAAACAAACCTTTCAACCACACTGCCTTTTTGCAAGCATGTGAAGCAGCTACATATTCTGCTTCTGTAGTGGATAAAGTAACAATGTTTTGTAGCTTTGACATCCAAATAATATCTCCACCTGCAAGAGTAAAGACATACCCTAAGGTCGACCTTCTCTTGTCCAATTCACCTGCAAAATCAGAATCAACATATCCACGGACTAATTCACAACCACTGTTATAAGTGATACAATAATCACTTGTGTCTCTCAAATACTGAAGCACCCATTTCATTGTTGCATAGTGCTCTTTACCTGGATTTTCCATATACCTGCTGACAACCCCAACTTCATGTGAAATGTCTATCCTTGTACTAACCATCACATACATTAGACTTCCTACTGCATTAGCATATGGTGTCGAGAGATATATTCCTTTTCTTTTTTTGTACTAGGACATAAACTTGAAGAAATCTTAAAATGGGAAGCCAAAGGGACTGAAATTGGTTTCACATCATTCATACCAAACCTCAAAAGTATCTTCTCAACATANCATACCAAACCTCAAAAGTATCTTCTCAACATACTTATGTTGTGACAACCAAAGCTTACCATTCCTCCTGTCTCTGAATATCTCCATGCCCAAAATCTGCCTTGTTGCTCCTAGATCTTTCATATCGAACGTCCTAGCCGGCTAAGCCTTTAACCTGTTGATCTTAGTTATGCTTTTGTTTGCTAAAAGCATATCGTCAAAATACAATACTAAGATAATGAATATGCCATTATTCAATTTCTTAAAGTAGACACAATGATCATACTCACTCCTTGTATAATTTTGGCTCACCGTCAAAGAGTCAAATTTCTTGTACCATTATATAGGCGACTTCCTCAGACCATACAATGATTTCTTGATCTTGCAAAAGAAATTCTTGCTACGATTCTGAATGAACCCTTCAGGTTGTTCCATGTAAATTTCCTCATCCAAATCTCCACGTAAGAAGGTAGTTTTAACATCTAGTTTCTCCAACTCCAAATCAAGTAATGCAACCAATGCTAACATAGTTGGAATTGAAATAGACTTAACAACTGGTGAAAAAATCTCATGAAAGTCGATACCTTTTTTCTGAGAATATACTTTTGCAACCAGCCTTGCTTTGTACCTTTCCACCTTATCATCAACACCCTTCTTCAACTTGTAGACCCACTTGCAACCTACAGTTTTTTTGTCTCTTGGAAGTTCTACCAGGTCTCATGTGGCATTTCTCTCTAATGACTGCATCTCATGCTTCATTTCTTCTTTCCATTTATCATTGTTAGAACCCTTCACAGCTTCCTAATAGCACGAAGGTTCATCATCGTTAGTACTCAAAGAAACTGACAAAACAAAATCATCTTACCTTCTTGGAGGATTTCGGACCCGCGTAGACCTCCTTAGGGAATTTTGTGGCTCAGCCACATTTTGTTGATTGTTATCATCAACCATGTCTTCCTCTACAGGAAACTCTGAATGAACATCTTCATAAACTTTTTCATGTTCACTTTCATTTGTAGTTGAACTCGTTTCAAACTGAATCTGTTGATACTTAGGTACTTCTTCCTGTTTTATTGGAACATCTACATCTGATTTGATGAGATATGATTCATCAAATATTACATCTTTGTTAATGGTGATCTTGTGAGCAGTAGGATCCTACAACCTGTACCCCTTAATACCATCACCATATCCAACAAAGATAATCCTTTTTTTATTTTGGATCTAGTTTAGAACGTTGATGTTTCAGAATTAAAGCATATGTTTCAAAACCAAAAACTTTAAGATTAGAATAATTACAAGGGTGACCTTTCCATACCTCTTCAGGAATCTTGCATTCTGTTGTTGTTGATGGTGATCGATTCACCAGATAACAAGCTATAGTTACTGCTTCTGCCCATATTTCCTGTTGCAAATTAGAGTTACTATGCATACTCCTTGCTCTCTCTAGAAGAGTCTTGTTCATGCATTCAACAACTCCATTTTGTTGAGGAGTATAAGAAATGGTTTTATGCATATCAATCCCAAACTCCTTGCAATAGTTCTCAAATTCTATTGACGTAAATTCACCACCATTATCAGTTCTTAAACATTTAATGGATCTACCAGTGCTTTTTTCCACCAAAGCTTTAAACTGCTTGAAAACAGTAAATACATCAGCCTTTCCTTTCAACATATAGACCCAAACCTTTCTAGAGAAATCATCTATAAAAGTTACAAAATATGATGATCCTCCATATGAAATAGTAGGGGATGGTCCCCAAACATCAGAATGGATATAATCAAGGATTCTTTCACTGTTGTCTTTCGGTTTTAAATCTCTACCTATTCTTTTTTCCATAAATACTGTGCTTGCAGAAGTGTAAATTTAAAGACTTTATACTAGGAAGTAACTTTTGATCAGATAATACCTTCAATCCTTGTTCGCTCATATGGCCCAACCGTTGATGCCACAGTTGAACAAAATCATTGTCGTTCTTAGATACCGTTGTCGCATGATCTAACTCAGTTCTTCCTTCTAACAAAAACAGGTTACCAACCTTCTTCGCTTTCATAACCAATAGGATTCCTTTGTAGACTTTAATAACTCCACCTTGAACAATACTCTTATATCCTCGAGTGTCTAAGACTCCCAAAGAAATTAGGTTCTTCCTAAGCTCAGGTACATGTCTCACATCAGTTAGTATTTTAACAGTTCCATCAAATATCTTAATTCGAATGCTACCAACTCCCACAACTTTACACGAGATATCATTTCCCATGTAAACTATTCCATCATCTATAGACTGGTAAGTAAAAAACCAGTGTCTATGAAGACCAATGTGATTTGAAGCACCGGAATCTAATAACGACTGTTGATCATGACGTGAACCAATACTAATTGATAAAACTTCATGAGTCATACCTGAACCTGTTGTTAAACCTGTTGTTGAACCTGTTTCAGTTGCGTTCGCTTCCTTCATTTATTTTGGAGGGTCGTCTTTGGAGGCTTGTTGTCACTTCCAATAGTCATTCTTCAGGTGTCCTGATTTGCCAAAAAACCAACACTTAAACTTGCTCTTTTTTCCCTTCGACTTTGACCGAGAGAAATCCCTTTGACCCTGTCCTCTTTCTTTAGGTCTGCCTCTGACCATTATCGCCTCTGATGTAAAGGTTTCTTAATTGGTTTTCTTCCTTGTTTCCTCAGAGAGTAGTGCTCCAAAAATAACATCAAACTCAATATTTTATGTTGTGTTGAAACTAATAGAGGTAACAGAGTGATCTCATGACGTGAGCAAAGAACAAAATAATGTAATTTCCTTGTCTTCAGAATCGAATTTTACTCTCATGCTAGTCAACTGAACTGAGAGGGTATTAAAAGTATTTAAATGATCAACTATTTTCGTACCTTCCTTCATGCGCAAATTGTACAGTTGTCTTTTCAAGAACATCATGTTCATCAATGATTTCGTCATATACATGCTTTCCAGCTTCGTCCACAAACCGGTTGTTGTCTTCTCCGCAACAATGTTGAACTGAACATCATCAGCCAAACATAGATGTATGGCACTCAGTGCTCTCGCATCAATCTCATCCCAATCTTCATCTGTTATGGTCGCGGGTTGCTTTGTTTTTCCCAAAAGTGCCTTCACCACGCCTTGTTGCACGAGCAGATCGTACATCTTAACCTTTCAGATCTCGAAATTGTTCTTTCCATTGAACTTCTTTCAAATTTTGCACTCTGAGTTTTCGCCATTAACAAAATAAAACACTCCAAAACTACTACTTATAGAACCAAGCTCTTTATATGAAATAAATAACCTTGTACTTAAAAAAATTAAACCCAAAAATAATGATGAAAATTAAGATTATGAAGATTACTCACTCACACTCATTTGCCTCTACAAGCTTACATGAATTTATATACATTTACACAGAAAACTGATTATTAAATGTAATCTCATCCATATTTTAACTTGGTCTTATTGATTATAACCAACACTGAATTATAGAATCTGAAATCCTAATCATGGAAGAATTCGTTTTCACAAGTTTTCAACCAATCCCGAGCTCAACAATTCGTATCTTTGTATCAATTTCATCCGTTTCGATTTCCACAGACGGGACTTTCGCCGATTTAAATACAGGCAGACGCTCAAACGAAGGATCAATATTCCCACTGCAAGATTTATGGCGAATAAATACCGCTTCGTAACTCTATTTCCTCTGTTCGGTGGGGGAAGGGTTGCCAATGTCGTTAAATTCTGTACGCTGAGAAGGCAGGCAAAAGCGTCCGGACCGAGACCGTCGTAACGATTGATGCCTCCTCCCACATAGATGAGCACAACCATTGGGCAGTTCGATTTTTCTCCTGATTCTTTGTTCAGCGAGCGTAGCGCCTTCCCCATGGCCCTTATGCATGTACTGCACTGAAAAGTACCCGGGTGAGATCCGTTGCAATTCAGCTTCATGTCTGTTGGATCGACCCTGCTCTCGAAGCTCTTTAGATTGTCAATACCGAGACAGGTGCCTGGATCGCAGGCGAAGCTTTCAGGCCTCACGTTGCAGCTCCTGAACATCTCGGCTCCAATCCCGGTCTGGGCTTCCACTTTCCTCTGTAATTCATTTAAACATAAAGTCGCGATATTGTTGGTGGGAAAGAGGAAAGAACGGTTGAAGTGCATCCATGAAAAGTGAATGGTCTTGATTAACACGTTGATGCCTTGGCAACAGTGAGATTTTTCGGGCAGAGAACATTCCCGTAGCAGCCATGTCTGAGCGTCAAGCTCCGCGGTTATGTTCACCGGACAAGCTTCGGTTGACAGGTTCAATGCCCTTCCGACTTAACTGCTGCCGTAGTAAGACAAAATATAAAACACAACAACAACCTCTGCTGCATAACCCCCTTCTTCACATTGATTATTCCACGGAGATTCATAACAAGAGACTAAAATTATATGGCAAAGCTCGAGAAACCTGCAATTGGCAGAGTATATGAGAACGAAGGAAGTCCCGCGTCTTCTACTCATTGATGAGTATGGAAGGCGCACTCAGTTGAATTGAATTAATAGATATAACGCTTGCGGATGGTCAAGAGGGATTAGTCAACAAAAGTTGGTCGGGTGTGGGATTTGATATAATCCTCTGAAATGTTTCTGTGCTGGTCACTCCAACTATTCTACGTGGTTTTGTGGACAAATTCAATTCATACAATTAGACATCAAATTGGTGTATGAGACTCTTTCGTCTTATCTCTTTTCTGGATTCAGGTGTGGGATTTGATATAATCCTCTGAAATGTTTCTGTGCCGGTCACTCCAACTCTTCCACGTGGTTTTGTGGACAAATTCAATTCATGCAATTAGACATCAAATTGGTGTATGAGACTCTTTCGTCTTATCTCTTTTCTGGATTCAGGTGTGGGATTTGATATAATCCTCTGAAATGTTTCCGTGCCGGTCACTCCAACTTTTCCATGTGATTTTGTGGACAAATTTCATTCATGCAATTTGACATCAAATTGGTGTATGAGACTCTTTAGCCCTATGTCTTTTCTGGATTTGAACTTGTGACCTCTCAAAAAAAAAAAAAAAAAAAAATTAATGCAAGTACTTTAATCATCGATGTTTAAGCTGTGCAATCATCACTTATGCAACATGTTTCTTTAATATACAACACAGTTAAATGGTAATAAAACTACTATGACTTTTAATAACACCTTAGTCTAATTGTTCTAAATTTTTTTATTTTTTTTCTTTTGTTTAATTTTATTTGAAATTTGGTAAGAAATTGTTGGATCTCCATATTTGAGTGGTTATTTCCTGCTCATAGGTTTCATAGCATGTTGAATCCATTTCTATATTCATAAATGCAATTTAAACAACATAAAATTGTGATTTTTTACAGTCATTGGATTCCGACAAAAAAGAACCAAAAGATAAAACGGATATTGTCAAGAAAAGATTAAATTAGTAGATAATTAGCACTCTCATTCAAACAATCATATCAAAGCATGATTAATATAGATGGAGGAGATTGGTATTATAATAGCTAATATTAAATACTATGTAGTGAGTTAATGATTGGTTTATTACTTTTTCCATCTTGTCCATTCAAAACACAATATTCACTATCCCACTTATAAAATGAGTCAATGATTAATTTATAGTGCTTAATATTTTTCTAATTAAAACTAATTTTAAATTAAATAGATTTTAATTTATTTAGATTGTTTCATAATTTGTTTGGATTATTTTATATAAATGGTAAGTAATAAATATTGGGTTATAGACTATTGTTATTTTACATGAACAATATACATATATGTATGCAAAATATTAAATACTAATTAATTAAATTATTTAAACTAATTAAACTATTACGATATCTGAGTTAATTAGTTGTATTA
>SNQJ01S0015027.1:85283-99717 GCA_010110895.2 Picea sitchensis | reverse complement strand
AAAGAGACGAATCCAAGCAAGGCAAAGTGGATTGAGGTTGGAAGGGTGAGGGAAATTTACCCTCATCTTCACATAGACTAAGAATAGTCTTTTGGAGGTCCAAAAGCTTCCCAATGGGGAGGTGTGATCAGGGGATCAAATTTTGCTCAAATTTCAAAGTGCTCGGAATGCAACAAAATCAGTGCCATTGCATCCGTCTCATCTTCCTAATTCCGGTGGTATATTTACTTTGTCAAAAGAACTCCGTATGGAGAAGATATCATGATCTGTTCGTCAAGTCAAAAAGGCAAAAAAAATTTTGGTGCTGACTGTACAGTACGTACAGTCCGTACGGTCTGACGTGGCAGGGTCGTACAGGCCGTACGATGACGTGTTAGGTGGTGACATGGAAACATATGGTTGGTTATCAGTTGGCGAACCAGGAGATGACACATGTCCTTTTCATGGAAAATGATATGAGGACACGTGGCCCAATCCGTGAGCGCCACGTGTCACTCGTTGATTGGCTAAATGGTTGTATTAAAATTTATGGAAGTCCGCGGGGTTCGACCCTCGGACCTCCCCCACTATGTAAATTCTTCCTAAACCTCTGCTAACCAACATGTCGTCGATTGTTTCTTAATATGTATGCGGGTAATTTTATATTTAAGTTGTATTTAGTATCGTTTTGGCGGGGGTTTGGGCTGGGGCTTAGCCCCGACCCGTGGTCCTATTACATAAACATGTGACCATATTATATGTATGCGCATGGTTGTTGGTGTGCGGGGTTTTTATAACCCTTGGTCATATATCATGTGTCATATGCCCGCGACCTGGAGCGCGGAGGGAAGTTACACGGTTCTATAACGACTTAACCACTTTTTCCCATGCGCGAGGTCATATAACCCATACGCCCAGGTGCCTATGCGGTTAGGGGCTGGCGCACCCTTAATCGTTCTATTGTTTGCACCATTGGCATGGTTGCGCCCGGTGCTGGGTTTTCACGCTTTAAAATGTGTGTGAGCCAGGTTCAATCAAGAAGGGTGTGTTTTGTAGATGCAGAGACAACAAGCTTGAAGAGGGAGACTTCCAGGAGGCATAACTTCTTCATTTTTCGACCGATTGAGGTGCCGAAAGAGCCCAGAAAGGGGTTTTGGGACACTCTGAAGCCATTGGAGCAATCCGTTTGTCAGTTTGAGCATTGTAAGACATGTTTTTTGAGCACTTTTTGAGAAATTAATAATAATGATCCATTGGAAGTTGGACCAGGAGATGTAACCCAAGAGAGGGGTGAACTCCTTTATCAATTGCTGTGCTTATGTATTTATGTTCAATGATTATGCTGTTGTCTATGTGAAATTTTCATAAGTAATCCTTTAATCTATGTGTTGCAAACTGATCCATTTTCTTTAAACACATAACATTCACTTGCAATAATTTTCAAGTTTTTCAAGTCTTCTTCATTTTTAGATCACTGGTCCTCAAGATTGGCTATGATCCTTCGAATGTCAAAGATGTAGAGGAGATGATAAAGAAAAATAATGCAGACATCACCTCCTTGAGGAAACAGCTGAATCTCCTACCTACAGAAAACTCGCAGGCAAAGGAGATAGCAGAGAAAGAAGGCGAGAAGGACGAAATGCTCAAACTGCTTATGGAGCAGAATGTACAGCTCAAAGAAATGGAAGCAGAGATGGAGAGATTATTAAAAGAGAAGGAACAGATGAAGCCAATGGAATTCATTCCATTGAGTTCCATTCCAATTTTAGGAGTAAGCACAACAGCAGTAACAACAATTCCATCTGCAACACCAGTGACATCACAAGAGGGAACAACCGACCTCGCCAAATCCATGGAAAATATGAACCTACAAGAGACAGAGATCAACAGGATTAAAAAGGAATTTTAGAACCTCCAGGAACTCAAAACTTCCTTCCAGACCAGTCTCTCCAAAGAAAAGCAGGTAACTGAGCAGCTCAGGAAGGAACTACAGCAACTCCAAAAGAAAACAGTGGCAAGGAAGACTTTGGCTTAGGTCAAAGAGAATGTATGGACAGACATCACAAAGTCCATAAATGAAATCTGGCCCATGATCCAAATCATGTTTGAGCAGAACGAGTTGGTCCATAGGAGTAAACAGGCTATTGAGAAGATCAGAGTAGAATTGGGAGATAGACCAACTAAGGCAAATGATATCATCAAATTCCTCAATTCTAAGACCAGAGAAGAGCTAGAAGAGTTGAAGATTGAGGATGGAACAAAGACCATCCTTGAGGTCAAAAGAGTTTTGACCAAGAGAGGATTAATGCTTCAACTGGAAGAAAAAGTTCAGAGCATGGAACAGGGAGTACAAAGTTTCTTCAACAAAATCGAGGCTCTCCAGAAGAAAGGTCTCTCCGGTCTGAAGGTTATTAATGATAAAATGATGACACTCCCAGATTACAAAAAGAGACTGTCTGAAGTGTCTAAGGACAATTCAAAGTTTGTTGGCATACAAGGGAGCATCACCGGCAAAGCATTCCTGGACGCTCTTCAGTTGGACATCAGTATCCAACACGAAATTCGATACATATTCCTCACTAAGCTCACATTCACCAAGTATACAGAAATGGACGAAGTGTATCGGAGACTGCTCAAAGTCACTGTGCCTAGTCATCTCAGATGGGAGGAACTCTGTGTTTTGCTCGATTAGTAGATGAGTTGTCCTGGTCCAGTCACCTGTCCAGTCAGATGAGGTCGTGCAAAGACTTCATCAACGGTCTACCCAGAATTTTCGCGTGCAATTGCACCAAGTCATAAATCAGTTTGATTAGTTAAATTAGTTAGGCTAAAAATAGAATGAGCACGTCCTGATCAGTTATGACAGGAACATTTGTAATTTGAGTTATAAATACTTCACCTTTCGAAGTATTGAGGGTTGTTTATCTTCACACCCTGACGCTATCAGACTGTATCATTTTTGAAGAGATCTGCCATTAATAAAAAGGAGGCACTTTTACAGGATTCTTGCGTGTATTCACTGGTGATGTTTATTCTCTAAGTTGAATGTTATTCTTTCTTTGTGGTCATATTTTTTTCTAAAAATAATCTTTAAGAGTAACGAATGTTGCAGGATTTATCTCAGATACCCTGTTTCCGACTCGAAAGATCTTAGTGTTTATCTTCTGATGTTTTCAAATAAGAAATTCTTAAATGCTTCTTAGTTGAATTTATCTTTCTCATCTTTTCTTCTGTCTATCATTTAAGCTACTAAAAGATCCAGTGAGTATATTATCTCACCCTGTGGAAGTATTCCTTCATGTTTCTGGTTTGTATCTCAAGTTTATTATAACACAAACCCCATAGCCCAATGGAGGTGTAGACTATCTCAACCAATTCAAAAAACACTTTGACAACAAAACCTACCTATTTCTTTACCTAGCTTAATATCTAAAATTGAAAACATAGCTAAATCATATAGACAGATCCCTCTCTGAAGCTGGAAGGGCTAGATCGGGCTAGATCCCATCTTTAAAAGTGGTTGGATAAAGTTACATTTGTAGATTTCTTCTGTTTCAACCTCTAGGAAATTTACCAAGTGCTAACAGTGTCAATATTATTAATATATTTATCTGATTTTATGTTCCACTAGTTGCATCAAGCTTCACAATATCTAGCTCATCCTTTTTTAAGTGTCATGGTTACTGCTTATAGTAGACAAAATAACATGGAGCCCATCATTTCTCAACTTGAGCCATGAGTGTGAAACACCATGTAAATCTCTTTATGTGTGAGACAATAAATTCAAATCAACACAAAAGGAATTTTTTTTCATTGATGAAAACAATGGTAGGAAAGTTTTTCTCTAATATTTTCCATGATAGAAGTAAAAAGTTAAAAAAATAAGTTAATTTCATATTAATCTTTTTAGACCAAGTAACACTAGCTACCGGTTAACTCTTTAATATTAGATTGCTTTTACTAGTCAAAGACACTACTACAATACAAGGTTGTGGCATAGCTGATTTGCATCACTATAGCCCATTCTCCTTTAGCGAAGGTTTTTTTTTCTTATGTATTTTATGATTTTACTATTTGAATTAGCATTGCATTTGTGTTGGTTTATCATCATCTAAAATTTTATTAATTTAGTTTGTTGCATGTTTTTGTCATTTCAATTTTTATATTTTCTTGGGATGCCAATAAAGGAAACTAGCCCAAGCACCATGACCATACTCACATTAAAGGTAGACTCAGAGGGACAAAAATTGAAAGTGTTTTACAATATAACCTTCGAGGCTTTAAACCATTAACTACTATAAGAATCTTAACATCACGATAATTACTTGTCCGAATGGGAATGGGATCCCAAGTCCTCAGATCATCTGCCTTTGTGATTGCAATTGGTCAGATACGATCATTCAGGGACAATGACATGTTGGTAAAGCTCGTCCCGGATGATCTAATGCTTCAAGAGATGAGAGTAGATATCCAACAATAGTTCAAGTTTCCTATCCGCCATCTCTTTCTTGAATTTATGGTTAGCCATCTCACTTATCAGCTCAAAGCTGAGTCTTAGGTGATCCTTTGAGAACCAATCATTACTAGTCTCTCCATCAGAGTTGAATATCGGGAGACCAACTTTGGGAACATAGTATGATTACCTTCAACATTGGGAGAGAAACCATAACCCAAAACTAGATGAAGAGCCTTGGTCGCCTTAATTGTGACTTAGGGGCTAGTCTGTAGAACTAGTCTTCCACGCTATGTTCATACCCTCATAACTGATTCCCAGAATTAATTCCTCCCATTCCACCATGCAGCCCCAAAACTCTACCTCTTTCTAATTGCCCCGTATCTCATGTGGAACAAATTTCGGTTGAAATGTTGGTGTTTTTCATTGATCTGGGTACCTATAATTAAGTGCTCACTATCGACATCGATGTCCAGTGGCGAAGAAATCTTATGTCTACTTCCTAAACCTTGAAATACACCACTTCCTTTGTGAACCCTCCCTCTTCATGGAGGCATCCTGACGAGGAAGAGAAACCCAAGTGAGCAAAGAAGGATTAACAATTCTGATATTGACTAGGAGGATTCACACTCTAGACAAAAATAGGACCCTAACCATCTCTATGATTAATTCTCTCCAACAACATTGTGGGATTAAATATGTGGAGGGCACACTTTCGTTTGTCATTCACATTTGAAAACAGTAAATAAATAAGAATACCTGAATAAGGTTGAGAATGAATGTTTATTATTGATTTCATATTAGTTATATAAATACTATCAAGTTGGCAGTTTTACCTTTTCTGAACGGAAGTGTAAACAATTTGTTTCACTATTTAATTTGTTAACGTAATTACAACTCCTAACACTCCCTCTTAATATTGAGGATTACATTATTAATAATGTCTAAACTTTGACGTTGAAATTGAAAAACATCTATTCCCAAAGGTTTGGTGAATATATCAGTTAGCTCAGCTTTAGATCCACAAAATTTGAGGAAAATGTCACCATTTTTTACGAGGTCACGAATGAAGTGAAATCAAGTATCAATGTATTTTCTTTTCTGGTGAAACACATTATTCTTTGACAAGGAAATGGCAGAGTTATTGTTACAAAAACTCGAAATAGGTTCTTTTGTCGTATATCCAAAATCCATCAAAATCCTTTTAAGCCAAACTTCATGGCATGCTGCTTTTGTTGCTGCTACATATTCTTCTTCTGCAAAAGAGATAGAAACTATGGTGTGCTTCTTAGAAGCCCATGAAATCAAATTCTTTCCAAAAAGAAAAGCATAGCCTGAAGTGCTTTTTCTGTCTTCAATACTGGCTGCATAATCATTGTCAGTATAACCTGTAAGCATATTGTGTACCACAAACCATAAGTGGTTGTACCTGCAATGTATCTTAATATCCTCTTACCAACTTTCCAATGAGAATCTTTAGGAGATTCCATAAACCTTGAAATGTAACTTGTTGCATATGTTATGTCAGGTCTTGTAGTAGTAAGATACATAAGACTACCAACAAGTTGTTTATACAATGTGAAAGTTATTACTGATCGCAAGTCTTCCTTGCTTAATTTAGTGCCAAGAGGAATAGGTGTGTTAGCAGTCTTACACTATTCCATCTTAAATGTTTTCAAAACTTCAGCAACATATGTTGACTAATAAATATACCATGATCAGATTGTTCTACTTCAATGCCTAAGAAATACTTCATTAATCTGAGATCTTTCATTTCAACTCATTTTTCATGGTTGATCTAAATGCATCTAACATCATGTTTTCTATGTAGATCATTTCGTCAACATAAAGACATAGGATGAGAATAGTACCTTGCGGATTTACCTTTATATACTAAGTAGGCTCATTGTTTCTCCTACTGAAACCATCTTTGAGTAAATAATGATCAATTCTACTATACCATGCTCACGGAGCTTGCTTCAAACTATACAAGGCTTTCTTTAATTTGTACACTCGATGCTCTTGTGTTTTAACATCAAATCCAGGTGGTTGATGGACATACACTTCTTCATTTAACACTCCATTCAAGAAGGCAGACTTGACATCCATTTGATAAATAGGCCACTTATTTTGTGCTGCAATGACCAAAACAAATCGAACATTATCTAATCTTGATACAGGTGCGAAAGTTTCACCATAATCAATGCCAGGTTGTTGTAAAAAACCTTTGACAACTAACCTTGCTTTGTTTTTCTCAATCTCACCTTTTTCATCCAATTTAGTTTTATAAACCCATTTGACACTTATGACATTTTTATCTGCATGTAGATCAACTAAATCCCATGTATTGTTTCTTTCAATAGCTTCTATTTCATTATTCATTCCATCTACCCATTCTTTTTGCTTTGCATCTTCATCAAAACTAGTAGGTTGAGATGAAAAAAATGCAAATTGTACTACATTATCATCTTGGTCGTATATATCACACAAACTTCTCATTCTTTGATGATTATGGTAAGAATCTGAATCACGATGAGATGAAGAATCATTATGAGAAGAAGAACTACTTTCATTTTGAACTTGCAATCTTTGAAGGCGTGTTATCGATTCTTGATGTTCATCTAACTCAAAAGAAGGATTGTGATAAGTATTGTTTTCCATTTAATCCCATGATTTATCTTCCATAAATTTAACATCTCTACTTACTAGAAATTTCTCACTATAGCCAATAAAAATGTACTTCTCACTTCTATCATCAAGCTTCTTTCTTAGCTCTTCAGGAACATGAGCAAAAACAACATAACCAAAAATTTTGAAATGTAAAATATTTACCTTAGATCCACTCCATTTTTCTTCATGTACTTTACCTTGAACAATGGAAGTTGGTGATCTGTTAAGTATGTAAATTGAACATGCAACTGCTTCAGCCCAGTAATCTTTGGACATTTTTCTTGATGTAAGTAAACTCCTAGCCATGTTCATGATGGTGTGATTCTTTCTTTCCTCCACTCCATTTTGTTGTGGAGTATATCTAGTAGTCATTTGCTTTTTAATACCACGATGTTTACAAAAATAAACAAACTCTCTTCAGTTATATTCACCTCCTCCATGAGATCTCAAAACTTTGACAAATATTCCACTTTGTTTTTCTACTTCAGCCTTGAATTCTTTTAATCGAGTGAAAGTATCATATTTGTGCTTGAGAAAATAAACCCAAACTTTCCTGCTAAAATCATCAATATATGTCATAAAATAAAAACTTCCACCAATCGATTGATTTTCCATAGGTCCACATAAGTCTGTGTGAACTAAGTCTAAGCACTCTTTGTCTCTACAAGAGGATGTTGGAAAACTATCTTGTTGGTGTTTTCCTACTATGCAACTTTCACAAGAAGGAATCTGATTAATCGAAGGAGGCAATCCTTTCACCATAGACTGTCTTTGTAACAAACCCATACTTTTGACTGGTAAATGACCATAACAATAATTCCATAACTTAGTTTCAGTCACATTAGAAATATTTCATGCATACATCTTCCCACTTCTCATTTCTAAGGGAAACAATATATTATTTTTCATAGGGACTTTTGCAACAGGTCTTTTATTTTGATTAAGAATTGTGCAAGTGTTGTTGTGGAAAGTGACTTCATAACCATGTGCCATTAATTTCCCTACACTCAACCAGTTGTGTTTGATATTTGGTACATAATAAACATCAAGAATATTTTTCAGTTCACCCTGTTTTGTTAAAACTGACACAACACCTTTTCCTGAAGATTTGACCGAATGATCATCACCCAAACTAATTGTAGTAATAAGAGATGTATCAAGATTAGAAAGTAAATCATTGTGACCAGTCATATGATTTCTACATCCACTATCTAGAAACCAAACATTATTGTCAAGAATTTGTTGAGATACTTGACATGAAAGAAACAAAGTATGAGATGTTTCACTTTCTGTGATATTATCTTTATTTTTATACTACAACTTACGACATTCAGATATATGGTGACCCAAATTTTTACAATAACGACATTGAATTTATGATTTATTTGTCCATATCTAGCCATGATCTTATGAAGACGATCTTGACTTGTCTTTTGTTTCTTCAGGTTTATCTCTTGTTTGAGAACGTCTTCTACCACGTCCTCGACCATCTGCATGAAAATCAATGCCTTTGCCTCTGTCCATGGACACCTTAGTTTGAAATTCATATTCTAAAGTACCAATATCCAAGGTCATCCTTGCTTCATGAGATAACAACGAACCAGTCAATTCTTCTATAGAAACATTAGTTAGATCTTTCGACTCAAGAAGAGAAGTAACTACCATTTCAAATTTCTTAGGTAAACTTCTAAGAAAATTTTCAACAACTCTTTGGTTTGTGAGTTATTTTTCGCCATTAATCCTAAGTCGATTCATAATACCCATAACTTTAGTCATAAACTGATCAACACTTTCTGATTCACTCATCTTGAGGGTTTCAAATTGTGTTCTAAGGGTTTGAAGTCTCACATTTTTCACTTTATCATTACCCTTATAAACTAACTTAAGAATATACCATGCTTCTTTAGCAGTCTTGGCACCAATAATTTTAGGAAATATAGAATCATCTAAAGAAACTAAAATATATGATTTGGATTTTCCTTCTTTTTTCTTAAGTTCTTCTAATGTTTTTCTTTGAACAACAGTCATAACTGCAACAACATTTTCATCAGGTTCTATGAACCTTGTTTCAATGCAATCCCAACATCCCTGACCTTTCAAAATGGCATTCACCTTCTCACTCCAAAAATCATATATGGAACTAGCTAAAGTTGGTGCTTGAATTGACCAAGAACTACACATTACTTTTTCTAATTCCAAAATACCAGCCATAGTTAAAGATTAATTGATGTAGTAGAATCGTCAGCAAGTACACGTGGCAGGAAAACTCATCACTTGAGGACCAATTTGGATTCTCTAATAATAGCGAGGACTGCAAATATTTTGAAGCTAATAGAAAACAATAAAATGAAAGATCACACATGTAGACAAAATGAGCACGTGTGACCTGAGAATTTAACCCTAGTCTTGACGTAACCACAATTAGGTAGTAGTTAGTTGTTTCTTTTGTATAAACAAAGGTTTTGTATGCCCTAAATAATGGTTACTATAGTTACAAGCAAGTAGGAATCTCAGAGGAGTGATTGTTGATTGAATTTTATTGTAACCATTTTCTTGATTTTGAATGAAGATAATAGAGGAAAATTGATCCAATGTGTGAAGTTGTTGTTGTTTGTAATTTCCTTGTTATTATGTTTGATCAAGAATACTTGAATCTTGTTACAGGTGTGTATAAATTTGAAATGCATGCATAAAATTTAAATCACTTTTCCTCGTGAGCGGGTGCAAGGTGTGCAAACAGTCCACAAGGCGTGCATTGATCGAGTCTGTCTCGAATCGTAAGCTCGGGAGGAACAACATAAGGTTTCTTTGTAGGAAGTGTAAAGCGACTTCCGCAAGGTGTGCGCAGTCATCACAAGAACTCAAATCTTGTGTAAAGATATTTTGCAAAGAGTGCATAGGTCTAGAATTCGACGAAGAGTCAAAGCGACTCTGTAAAAAAGTCGAAGGACAAGAGAAAAGGAACACGTGAAAGGCGGGAAATAATTCTTTTCAAGAATATTTGGATTTGAGTTTGACGAATTTCCCATAAAAGAAAGAAGTGCTTGGGAGATCAAAATCTATGAGGAGATTAATCTCAAGAGGGACAACACTTTCCAAGAAGTGCGAACATGACCCAAGAAACAGACTCACAGGAAGGATAAAGGTCGAAACCTTTACATCTTTCAAAAATATTCTAAGTTAACAGAAAGCATAAGATCAAAGGAAAATATTTGGACTGTTTGATCAACGTCAAAAAAATGAGGAGTGAGCACAAAGGAAGAGATATCAACCGTTCGATCTAAGCGCCAAGGAAAATATCTTAGTCATTCGATCAGAGCGCAAAGAAATAATCTTAGCCGTCTGATCTGTGCTGCTAAGGATCATTGTTGTCCGATAAAGGTAAAGTGTGTTGATCAACTGAGAGGGGGGGGGTGAATCAGTTGTTACCATGCTTAAACAATTATGCTTATTTTAAACTCTTTATAAAGCACTCAATGACAATCACAATAATGCAGGGAAATAAGTAATAGCACATTCATCATCAGTCACGCATATGAGATACACAGACACAAATATTTCTTGAGGAAACCCATAGAGGGTATAAACCTCTTCTTCCTTATATGATAAATAATCTTTACATTCTTTACATTATCATACATATGAGCACAAACTCATAATGAGGCTGCAACCTCTATTTTGCAAGCTGCTACTTGCTGAGAGAACCAACTCTCTGATTTCTCTAGCACCAACTAGAAGGAAGAACCAACTCCCTAGGTTTCTCTAGCACCAACTACAAGGAAGCACCAACTCCCAAGTGTTCCAGCACCAACTGGATGGAAGCACCAAGTTCCAATCATACAGGCACCAACCTGTAAAACAGAGAACAACAGTTCTCCCTTGCACCACCCTACCACCCTAGTTTCTCTGGATGCAACTAGATGGAAGATACAACTCCCTGCATTCAAGAACACACTTGAACCACTAAGGACAACCATCCTCCCTAGCACCTCCCTACCACCCTAAAATATAAATCTTTGTTACTGAAACTTATTACAGCAACATAAAGTTATTCACTGGCTTAGTAGTCTCATCGTTGTTTTGCTACACTGCGCTACTATGTCTGCATCCGTGTCTTATGCACACTCCTCTATGCTTTATGACCTTCTCAATCTATGCACTGTATACCATGTCCATTTTCTGCACCATTCCTCTGTTGTGAATTTCTTTTGCTGCATTCTCACTTCTTCTTCACTTGTCTATTCCATATCACAACCACCCTCCTATCTCTCTTCTTTCTTTTTCATTCTTATAATATCTGTGCTCCTTGTGCATCCCCTCTGCTCCCTTTTCCTGCATACTCCCCCCCTGCCAATGTCTACCACAATGGGGTCTTCACTTCCACTTTAACAATACCACCGCCTCACTCCTGTGCACTACATTGTGTATCTGTTCTACATCTCCTCCTCCTTTTGAGTTCTCTACCTGATCATCATGGTAACTCTTCTTCTTCTATAGCGGTTTCCCACGCATCCATCATCACTGGGTGTTATAGTGAGATTTCTCATCTTCTCTGGAAGTTGAGACTCTTTGTCTTCTCTGTCATAGATGAGCTCATCCTCTGGTAGAAACCATCAGTTGTTTCTAATAGTTACACTCTAGAGTGAAAAAGTAGTCCTTCGATATTATTCAAATTCATCTGTACCATTGGATTGACTTCATAGACTCTGGAATTCATTTCACCATTCTTCACTTCGGCATTTAAGGATCATTGTGGTGAACATTTTGTTACACTCCATGTCCCATTCCCCGAAACTCTGAAATGGAGCATGTCTGTATTAGCTCCTATCATTTTGGCATTTCGCATTTCAGCCTTTTGCGATTTCACATGTCACGAAATCCTTGTTGCGAGGCACCCAGTCCATGTCACAATTTCGCCTTTCAAGATTTCGCGATTTCGCAATTCTTGTAATGAGATATCTTGATGCTCCATGTCGCGATCCCCAAAACTTCGAAATGGATCTTGCCAATTCCATCTCTTATCTATAGCTCTTCGAACTCCAGATCAATGGTCCATGATACGTGGTGATCGGATGGCTATCCTCTGCCTCAGAACTTCAACCTTCGGGACTTTGGGGGAATGATGGAGTTGAAACTCCCGAAGCAAGAGCTCCCAGAGTGAGGTCAGTCTTGTGTCACTTGATGACATGTCATGGCCGGAGAGGCTATCACGTGTCACTCATAATTGTGATTTCCAGTGGCCTGAAATGCCTAATCAAATCGACACTTGTCGTTGTTTGACCATGCTATGTGTCATAGTCTTCCACCTTTCCTTTCTGACATGGTCTGCCACATTCTCGTCCTAGATCTATCGGTCCAGATCACTTTGCAATTTCGTATATCGCGATTTTGGCATTCTGGTGTGAATATTCTCGATACTTCCAAGTTTTAGTCTGTGAAACTCCAAAATGAAGTCAGATCAACTTTTCGGCTTTTCGCACTTCGCAACTTCGGGACTCCTGTGATGAGGAGTTTCAACACTTGACTCCTCCATCTCCCGGTATCCAAAATTTCGGTATCCGAAACTATTTTCTGCTTTTGGGATTTTGGTGTTTCGCATTTCGGGATATCGGGACTCCTGTGGTGAAGTGTTTTGACACTTCAACTCCCAGTATCCAGGACTCCGAAATGGAGTTATTTCCCGGTCTGTAAAAATCTTGTTGATGTGCCTCTTTTGGGATTTCGGGATTCTGAATTTCGTAACTTCGGGACTCCTGTGTTGAAGAGCCTCAACTCTTGACTTCTCAATTTCTTGGTATCCAAGACTCTGAAATGAAGTCAGATCAACGTATTCCGGCATTTCGCATTTCGTCATTTAGGTATTCTTTTCGTGAGTTGCTTCCTTGACTCCTCGAATGCCCATTATTCGAAACTCCAAAATGGAGTTTACGCTTCTGATCTTTCCATATGATTATCCCTGCGCTGCTAATCTTCCTTGTCTGTCTATTTGCCATCAAATAAACAAGCACACTGTTGCACTCTTCGTGCACCTCTGCACTATCTCTTCTGATCTTATGTTGTCCCTATTTTTCCATCGCTGCATACTCTGATCTTTCCATCAATGACAAGCACATTTTCCTGAAAGGATGCCAACAATATCCCCCTTTGGCATTGATGGAAACCCTGAATGACTGTGCTAATTTGTTTGGACCTCCAACTATAGCATCCGGTCCAGACCACTCCTTTTCTCCCCCTTTGACATCAATGTCAAAGAAAACATGCTCCCCCTAAGATGTTGCAGTATTTTTAGGAGGTATCCGATATTTAATCAATACAAAGCTCCCCCTAATAGGATGGACTATCTTAGGTGTGAGACGGGATGGCACCCAACTTCTGTCCAAGATATTCAAATGGTGTCTCGACTAGGGGTTTAGTAAAGATGTCTGCAATTTGTTCTGTGGTTGGAATGTAGTGGAACTGAACCACCTTATCAGTGACTTTCTCTCTCAAAAAATGGTATTTTATGGGAATATGCTTGGTCTTGGAGTGGAATACATGATTCTTAGACACACTGATGGCACTAGTGTTATCACAATGAATTGGGATCGGTGTTGCGTATTTTACCTCCAAGTCTCCAAGTGTCTAAATCATCCATAATACCTATGTGCAACAGGTAGCAGCAACAATGTACTCTGCCTCTGTAGTTTATAAGGAAATGGAACTTTTCTTTTTACTAATCCATGCTACTAATGAGTCACCTAGGAAGAATGCTCCTCCACTGGTGCTTTTTCTCTCATCAACATAGTTTTCCCAATTGACATCTGAATAAGTAGTTAACTAAAAATTCTAATTTCTGGGATAGCACAATCCATAAGTCATTGTTTCTTTCAAATACTTGAATATCCTTTTGATAGCTAGCAAATGACTTTGTTTAGGTGCAGACTGATATCTGCCTACCATTCTGATAGCATGCATTATGTCTGGGAGAGATGTTGTGATGTACAACAGGTTGCCTATCATTGACCTATATGAACTTTGATCAACATTAGGTGAGTCATCATCCTTGCTTAATTTGCATCCAGTTACCATAGGTGTGCCCACAGGTTTAGAATCTTCTATTTGAAACCTTTTCAACATTTCTCTTAGATATTTTTCTTCAGAAATGAACATCCCTTCAAACCTATGAGTAATTTGCAGACAAAGAAAAAATGACAGCTCACCTATCATAGACATTTCAAAATCAGACTCCATGGCAGAAGAAAACCATTTTACCAATGAATCCTTATTACATCTGAAGATGATGTCATCTACATAGACCAACATAATGAGAAAATCACCACCCTCTATTTTAAT
>SNQJ01S0015027.1:7561-85273 GCA_010110895.2 Picea sitchensis | reverse complement strand
CCACCTCACTCATGTGCACCACGTTGTGTATATGTTCTGCATCTCCTCCTCCTTTTGAGTGCTCTACCTAATCATCATGGTAACTCTTATGCTTCTCTGGAGGTTTCCCATGCATCCATCATCACTGGGTGTTATACTGAGATTTATCAGCTTCTCTGTCAGTTGAGACTCTTCGTCTTCTATGTCATAGATGATCTCATCCTCTAGCAGAAACCATCAGTTATTTCTAACAGTTACACTCTAGAGTGCAACAGTAGCCCTTTGATCTTATTCAAATTCATATGTACCATTGGATTGACTTCATAGACTCTGGCGTTCATTTCATGATTCTGCACTTCGGCATTTCAGGATCATTGTGGTGAACATTTTGTTACACTCGATGTCCCATTCCATGAAACTCTAAAATGGAGCTTGTCTATATTAGCTCCTATCATTTTGGCATTTTGCATTTCAGCCTTTCGTGATTTCACATGTCGCGAAATCCTTGTTGTGAGGCACTGAGTCCATGTTGCAATTTCACCTTTTTGGATTTCACGATTTCACAATTCTTGTGATGAGATATCTTGATGCTCCATGTCGCCATCCCCAAAAATCTGAAATGGAGCTTGCCGATTCAAGCTCTTCTCTACAGCTCTTCGAACTCTAGATCAATGGTCCATGATACGTGGTGATCGAATGGCTATCCTCTACCCCATAACTTCATCCTTCGGGACTTTGGGGGAGTGATGGAGTTAAAACTCCCAAAGCAATAACTCCTGGAGTGAGGTCAGTATTGCGTCACTTGATGATGTGTCATGGCCGGAGTGGCTGTCAACTGTCACTCAGAATTGTGATTTCCAGTGGCCTGAAATGCATAATGAACTTGACACTTGTCATTGTCTGAGTGTGTCACGTGTTGTAGTCTTCCACCTTTCCTTTCTGACGTGGTCTTCCACATTCTCCTCCTAGATCTATCATCCTAGATCACTTCACGATTTCTCATATCGTGATTTTGGCATTCTGGTGTGAATGTTATTGACACTTCCAAGTCCTGGTCTGTGAAAATATGAAATGAAGTCAATCAACTTTTCATCTTTTCTCACTTCGCAACTTCGGGACTCCTGTGATGAAGAGTTTCAACACTTGACTCCTCCATCTGTAGGTATCCGAAATTATGGTATCCAAAACTGTCTCCTAGTTTCGGGATTTTGGAGTTTCGCATTTCGTGATACCGAGACTCCTGTGGTGATGTGTTTTGACACTTCAACTCCCGGTATCCGGAACTCCGAAATGGAGTTATTTCTTGGTCTATAAAACTCTTGTTGATGTGCCTCTTTTGAGATTTCAGGATTCCATCTTTTGCAACTCCGGGACTCCTGTGTTGAAGGGTCTCAACTCTTGACTTCTCAATCTCCCAGTATCTGAAACTCTAAAATGGAGTCGGATCAACGTATTATGGCATTTTTCATTTCACCGTTTCAGCATTCTTGTCATGAGTTGCTTCCTTGACTCCTCCAATGCCCAGTATCCAAAACTCTAAAGTGGATTTTACGCTTCTAATCTTTCCATGCGATTATCCATGTGTTGTTGATCTTCCTTGCCTGCCTGTTTGCCATTAAATAAACAAGAACACTCTTGCACTCTTCGTGTACCTCTGCAGTATCTCTTTTGAGATTACGTTGTCCCTTTTTTTCCATCGCTGCATACTCTGATATTTCCATCAATGAAAAGAACATCTACTTGAAAGCATGCCAACAAAGTGCACTAACATTAAAGCTTTGAAAGTGTACAGGAGAATCAGAGTTACGAAGTTCGGAAATCATCGGAACCGTCCATCGTCAAGGGGGACATGTGGCGAGAAATCATAATTTTGCTCACTCGTGACTCAAAGAATTCAAAAGGAAGAGTTATAAGAACTCATAAATCGTGAAATCATGATTTGATCACAGTCGTTGATCGAAGGAGAAATMTGGACCGTTATTGTCCAGGGAAATATCAGGAGTTCGGATATCGAGAGATGGGAGGTGAGTAGTATTMCAACTTCGTGAAACATGAAKATTTTATCTGAGCTATCAAATCATGGGGATTTGTGATTCATTGATCTAGTGCACATGAATTTTGGGATATTGGGGATCAGAGGAGAGAAGTGATAATCCTTCCAACTTCACAAAATACAAAGTATCGATAAGTGAAAAGGAGATYTGGACCATTGGATCGCAAGGATTGTGGACAGTTKMCCTCACAAGTGGAACTCACAAGTCCAGGGTTCAGAAGGACGAGAAAGMGAACTTCGTGAGACACGAAGTCGTGAAACAAGAAATCATGAAGCACCTTTTTTTTAGGCAACTGGTCACAACCTTGKTCATGTAGAGGGAGGGGATTAACCAGGAGAGCTAGTGCCTGAATATGTTGAATATTTAAAAGCGTTAAGGAGAAGCCCGTGGGTTCCACAGAACCTGCGTCCTAAGAAGAAGGGGGGCGTATTTAGTTGATTGAAGTTCCTTAAGGGACTGAAGAGTCAATCAGAGTCAATTTCTTTATCGATTATAGATCGGGAGGTCACACATCCCTTCGAAGCGAAGGGGGGTCTACACCAAGTGGTATCAGAGATTATTTTCATCTCTATATTTCAGGTGAAGGAAAAAAATAACTTGAATTTTTACTCTCTGTGTGAGAGACAGTCAACAGAATGCCACCGAGGAGATGAGGGGAGCCACCTTCAGCCAATCGTGTTGTAGAAAGAGAGATGCAAGAACTTCATGCAAGGTTGGAAGCGATGGAAGGAGTGCATAAAAGAGAACCTGATGTTGGAGACTTCAACAATGCATAGAGAGAAGATGTAGAAGCTAAAGAAGTTGTAGGGGAACACATTTCCGAAGAATGCTTGCTAAGAGAAGTTTTTTAGATTGGGAGCTAGAGCCAAGATAGAGGTCCCAATGTATGAAGGCAATTTGGATGTTGAAGAGCTACTGGATTGGATAAGGTCCATGGACAAATATTTCTATTATGAAGATGTCGATGGGGAGAAAAGAGTGAGAAATGTTTTCACCAGGCTTAAAGGACATGCAACATTGTGGTGGGATGAACTGCAGGCTGAGAGGAGAAGTAGAGGCAAATAGAAGATAAAGAATTGGGATAGAATGGTATCCAAGATGAAGGCTAAATTCATGCCCAAAGATTATCAGATCAATCTGTTCATGAAGCTATAGAACCTGAGATAGAAGGGTATGACAGTTAAAGAATACACAGAGGATTTCTACAAGCTAAACATCACAGATGGACAAAGAGTGAGGGATGAAGAAAAAATTTCTAGGTATATAAATGGCTTGAGGTATGAAATCCAGGATGAGCTCAACATGATGTTGATAAGGAAAATGGAGGATGCTTATCAGTTCACACTGAAGGAAGAAGAGAAGTTGGCCAAAAAACAAATCCAACAAGGTAGAGGTAAAATCTCAGCCCCGAACAAAGACAAGGGAGTTTCCCATGACAAAGCGCATAATTCCAAGGATGAGGGTGAAACTCCACATAGTCACTTAGAAAGAGGAGGAAGTTATCGAGGAAGACAAGGTGGTGGAAGAAACGCTTATAGAAGAAGATGAAGAGAAGGAATAAGGTGTTATGCCTATGGAAATACATGACACATGTATTGGGAATGCACTAAGATAAAGAAAGGAGGAGAAGCTAACATTTCGGAAGAAAAAAGAGGGAATTTTGAAGCAGAAGGAGAAGAGGATGGAACATCCCTAATGATGAGAATGGTTCTCTTAAAACTAGAAGCATAAGTTAAAAGACTAGTATAGAGGAACAAACTATTAAGGACTTATTGCAAAACTAAAGACATATTATGCAAGGTGATCATTGATAGTGGGAGCACTAATAATTTAGTATCTACGGAGATGATGGAGAAATTAGAGCTGGAGACAACTACACACCCAGACACATATAAAGTCTCATGGTTGTAGAAAGGACACCATGTAATTGTTACTAAACAATTCTTGGTTGAATTTAAGATAGGAGGATATAGGGATGAAATTATGTGTGATGCAATTCCCATAGATGTATGCCATATTTCTTTGGGAAGACCATGGTAGTTTGACAGGAATGTCATTCATGATGGGAGGAAGAATACATACACCTTGGAGAAGAATGGTAGGACACACATGTTGCTTCCAATAGAGGAGAATAAAGTGAAAGGGGAATCCATCTTAAACATACTTTTCATGAGTGGGAAGCAACTCCTGAAAGAAGTCAAGAAATAATAGGAGATGAAGTTTTTTGTGGTGAGGAAACCTAGAGTTATCCTTAATAGTACCTCGATAGATGATTTGTGTGAATAAGTTTAGAAATTGTTAGATAATTTTTTTGACATAGTGGTGGATGAGCTACCTAACTCATTGCCACCCATCACAAGTATCAACCATCATATCAATTTGATACCAAAGCAAGTCTACCAAACAAAGAAGCATATAGACTAACACCTCGAGAGAATGAGGTAAAGAACCAAGTCTAGGAATTGTTAGACAAGGGTTTGGTCAAAGAGAGTTTGAGTCCATGCATAGTACCAACTATGTTGAGTCCAAAGAAATATGGAGTATGGAGAATGTGTACAGACTCGAGAGTGATCAACAAGATAACTATCAGGTATGGATTCCTTTTGCCATTAATAGATGATTTGATGGACTATTTAAGTGGAGATTTTTTTTTTTCTAAGATAGATTTGAAAAGTGGATATCACCAGATCAGAACGAGGGAAGGTGATGAGTGGAAGACAACCTTTAAGACAAATGAAGGTTTGTCTGAGTGGATTTTTATGCCATTTGGCTTACCCAATGCCCCAAGTACTTTTATGAGGTTGATGAATGAAAAGATAAAATATTTCATTGGCAAGTTCGTGGTTGTGTATCTAGATGATATATTGATCTTTAGAAAGACTAAGGAGGATCATTTGAGGCACCTGACACTAGTGATGAGGAGGCTACAACAGGAGAATCTATTGATAAACCTGAAGAAGTCCTCTTTTACGAAGACATAACTCATTTACTTGGGTTTTGTGATCTCTTCAAATGAACTAAAGATGGATCCGGAGAAGGTGAAAGCAATCAAAGAATGGCCATCACCCAAGATCTTGTTTGAGGTAAGAATATTCCATGGATTAGAGAGTTTCTATAGGAAGTTCATCAGATATTTTAGTGGAATTTGTGCACCAATGATGGATATAGTGAAGAAAAGGCACAAGTATTTTAAATGGACAGAGGAGGCTGAGAAGATCTTCAATATACTGAAGGAGAAAATAACAAAGCGACCAATTTTGGTCTTGCCAAATTATGAGAAGACATTTCAGGTGTGATGTGATGCAAGTGGCGTTGCAATTGGAGGAGTTTTGAGTGAGGAAAATAGACTTGTTTCTTACTTCAGCAAGAATTTGAATGTGACTAAGATAAAATACTCCACCTATGGAAAGGAGTATTATGCAATAATCCAAGCCCTAAATAAATGGAGACATTACCTTGTCCCACAAGAATTTGTCTTGTATAGCGATAACCAAGATTTACAATTCATAACCAGACAGGAAAAATTCAATCAGAGGCATGCAAAGTGGATTGAGTTTATGCAGAATTTAACTTTTTTCATAAAACATATTGTTGGGAATGCTAACAAAGTTGTTGATGCATTGAGCAAGAGATGTTTGATTCTGCAGGAATTTCAAGTAAGGACCTTAGGGTTCGAACACCTTGAGGAAATGTACAGTGATGATCCAGATTTAAAGGAAGCATACGAAGAATGTATGAATCTTGTGCTGAGAGATAGAATCCAATGGACAGAGCATATGATTCAAGATGTATTGTTGTTCAAGGGAAATCAATTGTGCATACCAAAATGCTCAATGAGTGATAACCTTTTGAAGGAAAAACATAGTGGAGGATTGGCTAGACATTTCGGCCATGATAAGACATTTGCACAGTTGAGAAGTTCATACTATTGGCCAGGTATGAGAACATATGTGATAAAATTCATGAAAAGATGTAGAATATGCAAACATGAAAAAGGTAAAGGACAAAACACTGGATTGTATCAACCATTTCCCACACCAGAGAGGACTTGGGATGCAATAAGCAAGGATTTTGTGTTGGGACTACCAAGAATGCAAAGAGGATGTGATTCCATATTTGTGGTGGTGGATAGATTTTCAAATATGGCACACTTTATCCCATGCCAGAAGACTAGTGATGCAACACATGTTTTGAATTTGTTCTTTAAGGAAGTTGTGAGACTTCACGACCTACCCAGAAGCATTGTCTTGGACAGAGACACAAAATTTGTTGGTCATTTTTGGGGAACATTGTGGAAGAATTTAGGAATAGATTTGTCCTTCATATTAGCTTATAAACCTCAGACAGATGGATAGATTGAGGTGGTAAACAGAAGTTTGGGAAACTTATTGAGGAGTCTGGTCACTGATCACCATAATCAGTGGGATCAGATTCTGCCACAAGCTGATTTTGCATACAATGACTCACCAAACAAGAGAATTGGGAAGAGCCCATTCCAAATATTGTATGGAATGAAACACATGGGAGTATCTGAGTTGAGAGACTTGGAACAAAGTGAGATCAAGAGCACCGGAGAAGAATATTTTGCTGCAGAAATGTAGAATCTCCATAGCCAGATCAGAGGGAAGTTGCAGAATTCTAGCCAA
Source organism: Picea sitchensis (assembly GCA_010110895.2). NCBI lineage: Eukaryota > Viridiplantae > Streptophyta > Pinopsida > Pinales > Pinaceae > Picea > Picea sitchensis. The sequence goes on along the minus strand of SNQJ01S0015027.1, from coordinate 78,594 downwards.
GAGTACAAACACAGAGTTGATCAACATCACAAAGAACTTCAATTATAAATAGGAGATCATGTTCTAGCACATATCAAGAAGGAGATGTTCCCTAGGGGGACATATAACAAGCTAAAGATGAAGAAGATAGGGCCATGTAAGATCTTGTGGAAGTTTTATGAAAATGCCTATGAGATAGAGCTATTAGATGATGTGGGAATATCGCCCATATTCAATATCTCAGGCCTATATCCTTACAAGAAGGATGACACAGAGGGATCAACAGATCAAGAGAAGATTCAATGGGAGAAACAAATGCCTATAGAAGAAAAACCACAGATGGAAAATATCATTGATCACAGGATTGGTAAGAAGACTCAAAGGAAGACCTATTTTGAGTATCTGGTCAAGTGGAAGGGAAATCCAATAAAAGATGCTAGTTGGAAGAGTGAAGATGATATACATAAGCATGGAAATTCAATGCAGGAGATCATGGACAAGAGTCCATGAATTTTTTCCCAGGGGAGTACGATGCAGAAGCATTGTCAACAAGTGCACATGGTAGAACAACTCAACACCTGAGGACCAATCTAGAGTCTCGAATAATAGCCAACACTGTAAATATTTTGAAGCTGATAGAAAACAATAAAAGGAAAGATCTCGTGCATAGATAGAATGAGCACGTGTGACCTGGGAATTTAACCCTAGTCTCGATGTAACCACAATTAGGTAGCTATTAGTTTGTTTCTTTTGTAAAAAGAGAGGTTTTGTATGCCCTAAAGAGGGGTTATGATAGTTGCKATAAAGTAGGAATCTTAGAGTAGTAATCGTTGTTTGAGTTTTAATGTAACCATTTTCTTTTATTTTGAATGAATATAATAGAGGAAAATGATCCAATGTGTGAAGCTATTGTTGTTTGTAATTTCCCTGTTATTGTGTTTGTTCAAGAATACATGAATCTTGTTATAGGTGTGTATATCTTTGAAATGCCTACATAAAATTTAAATCTCTTTTCCTTATGAGTCGGTGCAAGGTGTGCACACATTCTGCAAGGACCGCATTGACTGAGTATGTCTCAAATCCAAAACTCAGGACGAATAGCGTAAGGTTTATTTGCAGGAAGTGTAAAGAGACTACTGCAAGGTGTGCACAGTCATCACAAGAACTCAAATCTTGTGCAAAGATCTTTTGCAAAGAGTGCACAGGTCTAGAATTCGACGAAGAGTCGAAGAGAATCCGTAAATAAGTTGAAGGAAAAGAATAGAGGAATGCCAGGAAGGAGGGAAATAATTATTTTCAAGAATCTTTGGATCTAAATTTGGAAAATTTCTCAGAAAAGAAAGAAGTGCTTAGGAGATCAAAATATTTGAGGAGATCAAGCTCAGGAGGGGAAACACTTTCCAAGAAGTGTGAACGAGACCCAAGAAATGGACTCATAGGAAGGATAAAGGTTGAAACTTTTACATCTTTCAAAAATATTCTAAGTTAGTGAAAACTATAAGCTCAGGGGAAAATATCTGGACCGTCCGATCAGCGTCCAAACAATGAGGAGTGAGAACCAAGGAAAATATATGAACCATTCAATCTAAGTGCCAGAGAAAAGATCTCAGACATTCAATCAGAGCAAAAAGAAAGGATCGCAGTCATCCGATCTGCATGCCTAAGGATCGTAGTTGTCCGATCAAGGGAAAAGTGCACTAACATTAAAGCTTTGAAAGTGTACAAGAGAATCATAATTATGAAGTTCTGAAATCATCGAAACTATCCATCGTCAAGGGGGACATGTGCTGAGAGATTATCATTTCATTGACTCGTGACTCCGAGAAGTAAAAAGGCAGAGTTATAAGAACTCGCAAATCGCGAAATCACAATTTGATCACATCCATTCATCGAAGGGGAAATCTGGTCCATTGATTGTCTAGGGAGATATCGGGAGTTCGGATATCAGGAGAAGGGAGGTAAGTGGTCTTCCAACTTCATGAAATGTGAAGTCATGATTTGGGAAGAGTTTATTTGATTCGTAATATCATGGGGAGTTGTGAGCCATTGATATGGCGCACATGAATTTCGGGATATTGGGGATTGGAGGAGAGAAGTTATCAACCTTCCAACTTCATGAAACGCAAAGTCTCAATACAAAAAAAGGATATCTATATCACTAGATCACATGTATTGTGGACCGTTGATCTGACAAGTGAAAATCGCAAGTTTGGGGTTCCGAAGGACGAGAAAGAAAACTTCGTGAGACATGAAGTCATGAAGCGCGAAATCGTGAAGCGCCTTTCATTAGGAAACTGGTCACATCCTTGGTAACAACGTAGAGGGAGGGGATTAACTAGGAATGCTAGTGCCTGAATACGTTGAATATTTAAAAGCATTAAGGAGAAGCCCATAGGTTCCATAGGACATACATCCTAAGAATAAGGGGGGCCTATTCAGTTGATTGAAGTTCCTTGAGGGACTGAAGAGTCAATCAGACTCGGTTTCTTGATCAATCCTAGACTGGGAGGTTGCACAACCCTTAAGAGTGAAGGGGGGTCTGCACCATTAATATAACTCCAAAACCCCACGGGTATATTTTTTAAAAATCACTTTTCAAATGGAAAACAACTAACTCCAAATAATTTGATGAAAAATGAGTTTGAAAAGCAAGATAGTTGGGAAACATTTGAACAACAAGATAGTTGGGAAACAAAATAGATGAAAACTATTTGAAAAAATCAAAGAATATTCAGCCTTACGTAGGGATTCATCCTTACGCAGGGAGGGTGAACAACAGCTAGTGAAGGTGAACAATAGTTGTATCAAAGAACCTTACACAGGGAAGGTGAACAACATCCAGCACTCTGGTATTCTTCAAGATCTAGGAGTGGGTGCACACAGTAGAAAACTCTGCTGCCAACCTGACTCTTTGATACCATGGAATAAGGTTGAGAATGAACGTTGATTATTGATTTCATATTAGTTATATAAATACTATCAAGTTGAAAGTTTTACTGTTTCTGAACGGAAGTAATGGAAGTAACTATAAATAAATTGTTTCACTAACTAATTTGTTAACAAAATTACAACTCCTAACAACATTAACTTCTAACATAAACGAGCTATCAAATCCTTTCAAGTCAGTTGTACTAGACACCTAGGATTTGTCTGCCATCATACTCTATAAGGAGAATTGCTAGTTACTACACCCAATTTGGTAGTTAAACCAAGATCCAACCAATGTCCTTGATTGAAGAGAAGAGTAGTAGGTGTTGACGACATTAGTCACTCATTGCATCATCATGATGATCATATTAACATTCCATCTAGGGAAAATTTTGAAGGACATGGTGGTGGTATTTGATCCACTTATGTGTGTATGGGTCACGATACCATTTAATATACTATCTATGGGTGTAACCACACATTCTACAACTACCTCAAGGTCCCCCATGACTCTAGGAGGTAAGGATATCATAGTAATTCAACCTAGCTCAATAGTGAAAAACTCATCACTTTCCACCATTGGATCCAACCCCTTTGGGTGAGTCATTTCAATGTTGATATGCATCATAATTGCATCATAATTCCACCTCGTTCTAAAATTTTATTATTTTACTTTGTGTCATGTTTGTTTCAATTCAATGTTGGTGTGCATCATAATTTCATCGTGATTGTGTCGTTTGTGCATTTCTATAATTTATCAAGATTTTACAATCTCGTCTTTGCATCAAAATAGATATTTCTTCATAAATATATCTAGAATTGTGTTAGCATTGTTATATAATTATGATATTGTATATGATAAAAAACTATGTATTATGAAATTGTATACATACAATTGTGATGTCATTTTCCCGAGGAGGTTTAACTAATAATTGATATGAGTGGAATTTGCGGACCCTGATGTGGGCTGTCATAAGGTCACTATAATAGGAACAATAGAACATGAACTGAAGAATCATCAAGAAACTATGAAGGGAAGGGGGAAGAGGACAAGGTTCTTCTTCGTTCCATCTCTAGGGTATTTCTACAAGACTGTTTTTTAAGGGTTTGAGCTAGCATGATTCATATAGACCATATCTATATAGTATAGCTTATTAGTACCAACTTAATCCTACTTTTAATCATTCCAAGTGTTGAAAAAAATTAGAATTTTCGAAAGGAAGATTTCTAAATGCTCATTTCTAGATAAAAAAATCATTCGAAATCAAAGTATTTCATGTTCTTGTAGTGTTCAGAATTACATTAAATGATTTGAATTGTGTTTTTTTATTATATTGGAGAAAACATTCATTTATCAAGTCTAGATGAAACATTATATGTTTTTCTAGTTTCTTCTACAGACAAATTTTATGATTATTTCAAGTCATCTATGAAATATGTGAATGTTCTTGATTGAAGTCCTAAGGAAAGAGCCAAGCTTCTAACCTTGTTTTCATATTTATAGATGAATATATTGTTTGAATTACATGAGAGACCTTACATGGGTGAATGCAAGTTATATTATATGCATATGGAGATGGTGAATGATTGTCTACATGAATTGTTGTCTATAACTTTGAATGGATTGGAGTATCGTAGAAGAGTTGACAATCATATGTTAAACTAATTTGAGTTAAATCTATCACTAACTATTAAAGATGAATGCACATGTACATGTTATTTTAGATGAGTTTAACACTAATATTAAGGGTATCAAATATAAAGTAGATGAAAAGGGTATCCATTTTTATTGTTCTACCATTGATCTATAAATTGTTGTGTATATTCCAATGGAATAGTTTGTCTAAACAAATCTAATAAATAAAACTGAAATCTACACTATGAAGATTAAATTCGTGTATATTCTAGAATATTTGGTTTCTGATTTTTCGCTTATGCACTAAATAGATAAAATGTAGAAAATAAAGAATAGTAAAATAAAATCACACACCGTCTACAAAATAACAAAAATATTTTCTCTTAGAAACCCTTATTTGAGAAAACCCAGCTAGAAGGTGAGGTTGTTGTGTTCTCTTTTATATGGTATGGAAATAATGCAAGTAAAAAGTAGAAGGAACTCTTTGTGGAGTTACCTATGACTTGTGGCTTGTTTAGCTTCTACAAAACATTAACCCACATTGTTATCCTCTCTAATTTTCCCACTCCCAGTTGTTATTCTCTACTACGATAAAAGCCATAATAACATAGAATGGAACCCTTTATCCTCCTAGCATCTTGGTATTTAACATAGCTCGATAATTCTCTAGGGTTAGGGAATTGACTTCCTTAACCCTCAATTAGTGATCAGATTTGGATCTTATAGAATGTTAATGGAAAATCCACTACTCGTCTAGGCCCACATGTTTAAGTAACAGAGGTTGATGTGGCATCCACTTACACCATGGTGATGAATATGGTAGGTCAACTTATGAGAGGCATAGCTTTCGCATATGAACCCCAATTTAGGTGATTCTTGCAGTGTTGGAAAGGCCTCAATGCGTAAAATATAGACGATGGCTGAATGGTTAGCTTTGGACCATAAAAATTCATTTTTGATGACTCAAAATGTCTCTAAAATATTTTAGATGTTTTTTTGAACCCAAATTTACAAATTTGGACCAACCACTAAAATGGATCTCCTAGTTGATTCCTCTAATTGGTTCACCCATAAATCATTGAGATAGATGAAAAATAATATAATGATCCGTTTTGGATCCTACCTACCCATTTAGGGAGGATTTCTTTCCCCAAAATATTTATTGAATGAGGTGAGGAAATGTATCCCCTACCTCCTCCCTAGAGTACCACTTTGCTTTTCCTAGAAGTTCTCCCTTCAACCTAATATTCCAAAGGTCGTGCTACCCATGTATTGTAGCTATGGAACTCTTTTGAAAAACCATGTTCTTTATGAACTCCTCATGATAATATGTTGTTAATTCATGTATGGAAGGGAGGACCAACTCCTCCTCCTCATCCAAAATGGAAGGCTCATAGAGTTTGAAATTATCCACTTTCACTACTAATTAAATGCACATGTATGGTCATAGATGGATTCGTTAGGAATTATCTACCACCTTTTCAAATACCTTAAAAGGACCATACTATAAATCCTTCGTCTTCTTACCAGGACTTTGTAATCTTTCCTTTTACAAATGTAACCACACTTTGTCTCCCACTCTAAATGTTCACTCTATTTTTTGTTGGTCATGGTTATCCATGTAATTTTCCTATGACTTACTCAATGTCTTATTTACTTGTAAATAGGCCCACCTAATCTTATCAACAATTTTTTATGCCTTTAATGAATCTCCTATGAGGTCCTCCCTCACTCCTCCTTATTTTCTATATACAACATCTAAGGATGAAAGTGGAAAATATTTAAAGCAAGATTCAAAAGGTGAATTACTAGTAGAAGTGTGGACATATATGTCATAAGAGTGTTCCATATAAATTATGTTTTCATTGCAAGTCTTTGGATACTTATGATTGTAACCCTTAAAAAGCTGCACCAAATTATTACTCACTAATTTCTTCTTCCCGTCTATCTATGGATGAAATGTTGTATACCTCTTGCGCTTATTCTCCAAATTCTCCCACAATGTAGTCTAGAATGAATTGAGAAATATAGTTTCTCTATCTGAGATGACACTCCTTCGTATCCTAAAGTGCACCCTTAACTTTTCAAAGAGAAATTTTGTTGCTTATTTTCCCTTGATGGTCTTTTTAGAAGGAATAAAAGTGCACATTTTGTTGAACTTGTAAACTACCATAAATAAATAGTCATGTCCATTCCACATGGTTGGTAAATCACCCACAAAATCCATGGAAATTCTTTCCCAAGGTCTATTGGGTACTAGTAAGGGATGGTATAGACCTTGCTTCCTATTACTAGGCTTGTTGGTACAATGAAGAAAACATCCTCTAATATATCATGATACATCTTCTCGCATTATATGCTAGTACACATACCTATGAAAATTTGCAACTATCCTCCCAACAACAAAATGTACTATAATATTGGAGGTGTGAGCCTCTTTGTTAAGTTGTAATCATCCACCTTTAGGAACATAGATATTGTCAATATTTTATAGTAGACCATTATGGAACTCATAGTCATCCTTGTTGTCACCTTCTTCTATATGAATTTGGCCATGTAGTTTCTGAAATAACTCCTTGAATTCCTAATATTCTATGTATTCCTGTCTATATAGATCATGGCTAAAAGGATCCATGTGCATGAAAGTTCCAAAATATGTAATATTGGAAGTGGTTTTCCATGAAATTATGTCTTCCAACTTGCTTGTGGTACCCTTATTATATTGGATGACTCAATGAAACTATTGTAAGAACCCCATCCATTTGTAGTGCCTGGTTTGTTTAACTTACTCTGGTTAGACAAATAATGGAGAGGCTAGTGATATGTGTGGATGATTTTCTCCTTTACCATCAAATAGTGCTTCCACTATTTGATATATTTTACCAAGGAATATAGTTTATTTTTGTAGGTGGGGTAGTTGAGGACGTCCCCATGAAATACTTCAAAATGATAATAGACAGGCCTTCATCCCTTTACCAACAATTCTCCCATGGAATACCCACTTCCATATGTCTCCACTTCAAATAGATTCTACAATTATAGTAGTGCAAGCACTCTTTCTTGAATGATCTTTGTTTTTGGCTCATCAAAGGCCTTCTACCGATTCTTTCTGCATTTATAACTCTTACTAGCCACTATTATTTCATGGTGTGGTGCATCTACTACTAAAAACAAATATATGAACTTATGTAAGTATTATGTTTCACCAAAAAAAATCATATCTTCTATGGAATTTGTAGGAACTAGCCATTTCATGATGGCCTCCATATTGGTAGGATCTATCTTGAGCTCACCTAGACCAATTACATACCCTAGATAAACAAAATACCACTAGGGAAAAATAAATTTATTGAGATTAGCCTACACCTGGTTCTTATTTAGGGTCTCTAACATTGGCATAAGATGTGATATTTCCTCCTCCCAGATAGCACTATAAACCAGTGTATCATCCAAATAGACAATAAAAATTTAATCTACATAACAACATAAAACAACATCCATTAGTCCCATAAATGTAGTTAGTGCATTTCATAAACGTAATGGAATAAACAACCACTCATACAAATATTTCCTTTTCTTGAGGGAAGTCTTCTAGGTATCTTCTTCTTTGACTCATAATTGGTGATTCATTGATTTTAAATCCATTTTAGTGAAGTACTTAGCATGCTACAACTGGTCCAATAGATCATCAATACTATGAAGAGGGTATCGATTCTTTACTGTAATCTTATTCAATTCCTCGTAATGGATACACTTTGATCCAGGTGGATATTGGTGGCCACCCTCATATTCTAGCTGGCTCATCTTGACAGTTGTTAGTTCAACATGTTCTTCTATAATTCCTTATAATTGTGGTTTCTACACTTCATGTAGGGTTTTATGAAGCCCTACACAACTTCCAGCTAGATATTGGTGGCCGCCCACCTAATTCAACTAGCTTATTTTGAAAATTTTCATGTCAGTACATCTTGCTATACTTCCAGGGTTGTTTTGGGGCCCTAAACATCATTTTTTTTTCTTTCCACAATCTAACTATAGACGAATTCATAGTTTGATAGAGTAATGTGTAGTTATAAAAAATACCTATCAAATGGGCTATCCCATGCCTAAAATGGAGGTTGTATGAAAAAGTTACGACCCGAGGAAGTTGAAGTACCAACTTACCAATCAGGCCCACATAACTTTTGGTGTTTCACCTCCTAGGGTTAGGTTTTTCGATGTCTAGGGTTTTTAAATTCATGAGTAATGTTAAAAAGGAATATGGAGACTCATTGTAATCATTCTTCTCAGACAGATGCATGTACAAGCCACATATCTTCTCATACATAGCTACTACCATTCGAGCAAGTTGTTTCATAACAACCCAAATTGATTAATTTTATCATAGTTTTTAATTTTAATTTAATTAATTATTAAAATATATTAAATGAGTCTCTTATTATTTTATTATTATTAAAAGGCGGGTGAATTAATTAATGGGGGGGATAAGGTTGTTGGGGAATTAATGGGGGGATAATGTTGTTGGGGAATTAATTAGGGGAATTTGAGAGAGGAGGATAAGAAAGAAGGGGAGGACTTGGAAGAGGTATCTCATTTTTTTGTTTTAGAGAATTTCTTGAAGATAGAGGAGGAGGAGGAAATTGGAAGAATGGTTTTAGGGAAATTCTCATAGGGTATTGTTGTTGTTGAGAATTTTGGGCCGCGGGCGAGGAAACCACAAGTATTCCTAGAGCTAGGGAGATGGAGAGGTGTTGGACAACTAAGAGGGGGGGTGAATCAGTTGTTACCATGATTAAACAATTATACTTAGTTTAAACTATTTACAAAGAATTCAATGACAATCACAATAATGAAGGAAGGTAGGAAATAGAATATTCAACATCAATCACACACATGAAATATACAGAGACAGATATTTCTTGAGGAAACCCATAAAGGAAAAAAAAAACTCTTATTATTGATATGATAAGTAATCTTTATTTTATATACATTATCATTCTTATGAGAACCAACTCATTGTGAGGCTACCACCTTTGTTTTGCAGGCTGCAACTTGCTGAGAGCACCAACTCTCTGGTTTCTCTAGCACCCACTAGAAGGAAGCACCAAATCCTTGGTTTCTCTAGCACCCACTAGAAGGAATCACCAAATCCCTGAGTGTTCCAACACCAAATGGATGGAAGGACCAACTTCCAGTCACACAGGCATTGACCCGTATAACAGAGAACAATAGTTCTCCCTTGAACCACCCTGCCACCTTGGTTTTTCTTGCTGCAACTAGATGGAAGATACAAATCCCTATGTTCAAGCACCCACTTGAAACTCTAAGGATAACAATACTCCCTATAAACTCCCTACCACCCTGAAATATAAATCTTTTCTTTTTTGAATTTATCACAGTGATACAACATTTATCTACGGCTTACTAGTCTTATAATTGTTCTGCTACACTGCTCTGCTCTACCTATATCAATGTCTCTCTTCTCGCGTATGCTACGCTTTTTGTTCTTCTCTCAGATATGCATTTATGTTCCTTTCATATTTTGTGCTTTATGATCTGTGTCTTCTTTCCACTCTATGTACTAGGCCTCTTCTATGCACTTCAAATTCTGCACACAAAACATGCTTCTACTTGGATGAAACACCCTCGACAATCACTCGCCTCTTCTCTGTTATGCATATCTTTTCATGCCAAATCCTCTCCCATATCGTACATGCAACTCATCATCTTCTTTGTTTTTCTGTTCATCATCAGTGGCTTATCTTGAGAGTCTTTGGCAGTGCGACTCTTCGTCTTCTCTGTCAAAGTCGAGCTTTATCCTCTCTATTTTAGTTACAATATTCGACTCTTTTCATTCGTCAATCATATTTATGATGATTATTTATTCCACTGGCAGTTACCTCGATATTATTCAGCTTCTCTGGCAGTCACCGTCCAGCTCCTCGATTTCTCTGGTAGATGCAATCAATCGTTTTCTGCAGTTACAATCAGTCTGTCTCTTAGCAGTTACTGAGAGAACCTCTGCGTGTTCATGTCTTTGGCACATTTTTCTGTTTCTAACAAATATACACATTCGGCACTAGGTTTTATAGATAAGCCCCTTCCTTTCACATTACCATCAACGGTGACCATAATCCTAACCAAAAATCATTTCGTTATTTCGCATTTTTGGTGATCGACTGTGAGTCACCTCGATTTTCCCAACTCGTGAAACTCCGAGGTGGAGCCTAGAATTGCTAGATCCTTCCCTTATATTCCAATGATGTGACCACCAACTATGACCAGGGTCCAAGCAAGAGGGGTGCCTCGTGATTTCTCATATCACGAACTCCTAATATGAGTTTCCTCGAAACTCCCAACTTGCGAAACTTTGAAATGCTTCATATCATATCAACGATTGATATCTCTTCCTCTGATCGACAACTGTGATAATTTTGTGACTTCAAATATCACGAGTTCCTACAACTCTCACCTTTTCTTTCTCAAGCTCGCGAGTCAGTAAAATGTTGATCTCTCACCATGTTTCCTCTCGATCCAACGTCCCAGATCATTTCGCAACTTCTCATTTCACGGAGTTGGAGGATGGCTCTCAGTCATTATCCTCTTTGTAGTTGTACTAGATACAATAGTTTCTAGTCATTCACGCTCTGATTCGATGGCTAAGGTATAATGTCCTCCTCTGCGCACTCCTCCTATATGGACTCTAATCTGATGGACATCGGGTATTCAATATTGGTGATCCAATGACCATTGTCGCTCCTCCTCCTGAGCTTTGGCTACATCAATTATCTAAGTGTCAAAGGCCATGACCTTTGATCCTTCTGTGTGACTTGATATATGGGATCACGTCTACGCGTATTAGAATAATATATCTTTTGATCTTTGGAAAAAATTACCCTTGGCCCTAGCGCATACTTATGATCTACATGAAACACTGCACTAACTGTGTGCAACTCTGCACTATCTGTTTTGATCTTCTCGAGATTTCTCATCTGTGTCTTCCCAAAAGACTTCTGGTGCCCACCTGGCACATTCTTCCTTTCTCATCTTCTAGTCTCTCGAGCTTTGTTTTATTGTTGTTCTTTCTTGTAAACATGCCATCGTCATTGTTTTTATTTCCATCAATGACAAGAACACTATGCTTGTAAACATCCCAACAATGTACCCCTTTGGCATTGATGGAAACCCTAAATGGGAACCTTGAACGATTGCACTATTCTTCTTAGACCTCCAACTGTAGCATCCACACCTTTTCTCCACCTTTTTATCCCCCTGAGTTGTTGCAGTATTTTTCATAGGTATCAAATATTTAACCAACACTTACTCCCCTTGACAGGATGGACTCTCTTAGGTTGATAGTGGGGTCACGCCCAACTTTTGGTGTAGATACTCAAACTGAGCTTGTGCAAGTTGTTTAGTGAAGATATCAACAATCTGATCTTTGGATGGGATATAATGCAAATAAACCACAGAGTTGGTTACATGTTCCCTTAAGAAGTGATACTTGATGAGTATATTCTTGGTCTTAGAGTGAAAGATAGGATTCTTTGATACACTAATTTCATTATTATTATCACAATGAATTGGGATCAGTGCAGTATAATTTACCTCCAAGTCTGGAAGGGTATGAATCATCCACAACACTTGGGTACAACAGGTGGTAGCTGCAATGTATTCAACTTCTGTATTTGATAAGGAAATGGAACCTTGCTTCTTGATCAACCATGATCCAAGGGAATCTCCTAAGAAGAATGCACCTCCACTCATGATTTTCCTTTCATCCATGCGGTTAGCCCAATCAACATATGAATAGACTGATAGTTGAAAATTTTGATTCCTAGGATACCATAGGCCATAGTTCATTGTTCATTTTAAATAATTGAATATTTTTTTGACGACTATCAAATGACTCTGTTTAGATTGAGACTAATACCTTATTACCATTCCAACAACATGAATTATGTCTGGACGAGATGTTGTGATCTACAATAGGCTAGTTATCATAGATCTATATGAACTCTGATCAACATTAGGTGAGTCATCATCCTTTCTTAACTTGCATCCAGTGACCATGGGAGTGCTCACAGGTGTTGAGTCTTCCATTTGAAACCTCTTCAAAATTTCTCTTATATATTTCTCTTGAGAAAGAAATATTCCTTTAGACCTTTGAGTAATTTGTATACTAAGAAAAAATGGCAGTTCCCCTATCATAGACATTTCAAATTCAGATTGCATGCCATAAGAAAACCATTGTAGCAATGAAGCATTATTGCTTCCGAAGATGATGTCAACTACATAGACCAACATAATGAGAAAATCAATACCCTTTGTCTTGATATATAGGTTGTTGTCAATTGTTCGTCTCTTGAATCCTTTGTCTTGAAGATACTTATCCAGTCTCTAATACCAGGCATGAGGAACTTGTTTCAACCTATATAATGATTTCTTCAGCTTGCAGACAAAGTCAAGGTTATCTGACAGTTGGAAATCCTCTGGTTGTTCTATATAGACTTCTTCTTTCAGATCTCCATTTAGAAATGTTGAGCTGACATCCATTTGATAGAATTTAAATTGTTTATGACAAGTATAGGCAAGAAACATTCTAATAGCTTCTAATCTTGCTACAGACGCAAATGTTTCATCAAAATCCAGTCCTTCTATTTGAGCATATCCTTTGTAGACCAATCTAGCCCTATTTCTTACAATATGTCCTTTCTCATTCATCTTATTTTTGTAGACCCATTTTGATCCTATTACATTTTTATCTATTGGCCTAGTAACGAGTTCCCAAGTGTCATTCTTTTCAATGTGGTCTAGTTCCTCATTCATTGATTTTAACCAATTTACATATTTACTGGATTCATTAAATTTCTTGGGTTCCACCATGGATATGAAGGCTATATGTGATTTCTTAGTGTCTTTGATTATCCTTCTCCTATTTTGTACACCTTTGTCTTTCTCACCAATTATCTGACTTGTAGGATGATTCTTTTGAGTAATTATGGAGGAAGGATTTGATGTTGTCTGTTGATTTGAGTCTGCCTGAGTATTTGTATCTTCATCTGATTCAGATTCTTCTTTTTCTGATTCTTGTATCTATTCATTTTTAGCTTCAGATGTGTCCTTTGTAGCAATCTCGATATTTCTCATCTCTCTTACTAGGACTCCTTCATCAACCTTTAAATCAATGCAATCAACTAGTTTATGAAATATTTTATTAAAGAATATATATCCTTTACTATTGGTAGCATATCCTAAGAAAATTCCTTCATCAGCCCTGTCATCATACTTTCCAAGGTTTTCATTATTATTCTTTATGTAGCACTTACTCCCAAAGACTTTGAAGTATTTGATTGAAGCAGGTCTTCCAAACCAGAGTTCGTAAGGTGTCTTGTCATTGTGTGGTTTGAGGCGGGCTTTGTTAAGAACATGGAATGTTGTGTGTATTTATTCTACCCAGAAGGTTTGACCAATGTTCTTCTCATTCATCATTGACCTGGACATTTGCTAAAATGTTCTATTTTTCCTCTCAACTACTCCATTTTGTTGTGGAGTTCCAGGGATTGTGTATTCACTCTTGATCCCATTTTTATCACACAATTCCTTGAAATGACTTGACATAAATTCTCCTCCTCTCTCTAATCCTACTGCCTTTATCTCGTTTCATGTTTGATTCTCAATTAAAGCCTTGAATATTTTAAATTTCTAAAATTCTTCACCTTTTCTTTGAGAAAGTCAACCCAAGTGAGTTTGGAGTAGTCATTAATGACCAACATAAAGTAGTTTTACTTCATTGTGCCTTCCTGTATTGATGGTCCACATAAATCCATATGAACTAATTGGAGTGGTTTCTTTGTTGAAGTAGAGATCTTGGATTTAAACGGTGTCCTGATTAGCTTTCCTACTTGGCAGGGTTTACACACAAAATATTCTGGTTTTGATATTCTTGGAAGATCTTTTACTTCCTCAAGGTTTTTGAGCTTCATTAAGTGGTCAAAATTTAGATGTCCAAGTATCCTATGCCATAAAAAAATTTCATCATATTTTATTAGATAACACTCTTCTCTATCCTCTTTCAACACATATACATTATTATTTGTCCTTATGCATTTAGCCACCACTTGTCTTGAGTTTACCGACTTTATCTTACAATCTTTGGAAGTGAACACCACTTCACATCCTCTGTCACGCATTTGAATTACACTGAGAAAATTATGTTTCAACCCACCTACAAGAAAAACATCCTCAACTTTTCCTTTACCATTACTCAAACTCACCATCCCTTTACCCTTGATTTTACTTGGAGCATCATTTTTGAAGGTTACATTTCCGTATTTTCGTTCTCTCAGGGAAAAACGTTACTTTTTTCTCTCGTCATATGTTTGTATCATCCACTATCAATATACCATGGGTTCTTTTGTATTTGAGCTGACAACACTAATTCACACTTGTCATTCTCTTTCTTCTTCCAAACCTTGACATTTTCAGCATAGGGATTCAAATCTGGTTCATAGCTCCTTAAGCGACATTATACAACTTTATGTCCATAATTATGTCAGGTGTAACATTTTGTTTCATTGAATAAAGGATCATAACCATTGTTATGCTCAACCTGTGTCCTTTTCCCAACCATCACATGATTTTCAGTCTATGGTTGTTTGTTACATGGTTGTCTCATTCTTTTTTGTGACATATATCTATTCCTTGAGTGCCTTGATTGCTCATATCTAAATCTTAAAGAACAATTTACAACTTTGTGACCGAAGTTAGAACGGAAAAAAAAATATCCATAGAAAAATCCTTTGTACCTAGAAAATGGATGTCTTCTTTGAGACAATTGATTTCTTCTATTATGATGCTTTCTTTGAGAAAAGGGTGTATTATTTCTTTGTTCTACAGATTTTGTTCTGTTACTTTTTCTTTCACTCTTCCTTGGCAGTTGATTATCTTCCTTTATTTCTCCATATTTGTTGTTGTCAATGAATGTAGATTTGACAAAATTTATGGATTATTTATTGCTTGGTTGACCACTATTTGATCCTTCTTCATAACCCAAACCATTTTTCAAATTTGAATTCCTTTGTTGATTCAGAATGGTGGCTAATCCTTCTGAGGCTTTAATGCTTGGAAGATTTTGGAGATACAAAGCTTTAAACTTCTCCATATCTTTTCTGGTTTTTACTACCTCTTATTCCAAAGCTTCACATCTTGCCTTATTCTCTGACAACTGTTGTTTCAGAATGTCCTCTATTTTCTTTGCCTCTTTTAATTCCACTTGTATAAGGAAAAACTCTTCATCAGGTTTTTTACTGTATTTCTTGAACTGTATCAACAATTGTTTTTGCTTTCTCTTCTTCAATCTAAGTCTGTCAATTTATTTTAAAACACTGATCAGTTCTCCTTCCAATTCAACCACACCTTCTTCATCACAAACATCACTTATTGTGATTTCATTATCATAATCCTCTTTGGCCATAAGAATAAAGTCATTAACCTTATCTTCATCATTAGAATTACTATCTATGTCTCCTGAAGAGTCATCATTGTTTACACATAAATTTTTCTTTTTACCAAATCTCTCGGATTTATACTTCTCTTCACCTTCAGAGTTTTGGTCCTTCTTCTTGTGTGGACACTTAAATGCAAAGTGACCTATCCTTCCATGGTTAAAACATTTGAAGGGAATCTTGCCTAGGTACTTTCTTGGTCCTTTATTTAGTCTTCTCACAAATTTTGCTTCAATTTCATCAAGCTCAGAATCCTCATTCTTATCATCTTTAAATGATGCTTCTCTAGAGGTGGGTTTATCTTTAACTATCCTAATTTCATATGCAGTCAACATTCCTAGAGGTTGATCAAAAGACAAATATTTTAGATCATTAATCTCTTCTATAACAAATACCTTTGGGTTGAACCTATTTGGCAGAGATCTCAAAATTGTCTAAACTAAAGAGTGTTCCTCAATTTTTTCTCCAAGTGCTTTCATTGCATTTACTAGTTATTCAACTCTCAGAAAGTACTTCCCAAAAGTTTCATCCTCTTTCATCATTATCTTTTCAAACTGTACTCTATAGGTTTGAAGGTTGGCATCCTTTACCTTCTCATTACCTTCATAACTTCCTATGAGTTTGTACCACATTTCTTTGGAAGTTTCTAAGTGCATAACTTTTACAAATTATGATTCTACAAGCCCACTCAGAATAGCATTCATATCCCTAACATTGAAGCTACATTCTAGCTTTTCATCCTTATTATCTAGTACAATCGACTTTACATAACTAGTCTCTACCACATCTCAGACATCTGCACCTAAAGCCATTATGTAGGTTCTCATCCTAACTTTCCATAAGGCAAAGTTTGTTCCATAGAACAAGGGGGCCTTATTGGTTGATGTTTATTCATGGCTTGACATGTTTAAGCTTACTGATCTACCTTTATATAAAATGAACCAGATCTCATACCAATTGTTGGACAACTAAGAAGGGGGGTGAACCAGTTGTTACCGTGCTTAAACAATTATATTTATTTTAAAATCTTTACAGAGTATTCAATGACAATCAAAACAATGCAAGAAGGTAGGAAATAGAATATTCAACATCAATCACACACATGAAATATATAGAGACAGATATTTCATGAGGAAACCCATAAAGGGAAAAAAAACTCTTCTTCTTGATATGATAAGTAATCTTTTTTTTTTTTACATTACCATTTTTATGAGAACCAACTCATTGTGAGGCTACCACCTCTATTTTGAAAGCTTCAACTAGTTGAGAGAACCAACTCTCTTGTTTCTCTAGCACCCACTAGAAGGAAGCACCAACTAGAAGGAAGCACCAACTCCCTAAGTGTTCTAGCACCAACTGGATGGAAGCACCAAATTCCAGTCACATAGGCACCAACCTATATAACAAAGAACAATAGTTCTCCCTTGCACCACCCTTCCACCCTGGTTTTTCTAGCTTCAACTAGATGGAATCTACAAGTCCCTGTTTTCAAGCACCCACTTGAAACTTTGAGGACACAAATCCTCCCTAGCACCTCCCTACCACACTGAAATATAAATCATTTCTTTCTTGAATTTATCACAGTGATACAACATTACTCTATGGCTTACCAGTCTTATCACTTTTTTTCTACATTACTCCGCTCTGCCTGCATCAGTGTCTCTCTCCTCGTGTCTACCGTGCTTTTTCACTAGTACATATGGGCAGATTACTCCATGAATTTTTTCCACGTTTCCATTAGTTTCATATTTTTTTTAAATAGGGCAGGATTTTTGTTGATATTTCCACGAAAGTTCGGCGGAATATCCACAAATAGGTGATTTTAAATTGGTCGGTATTTTCGTCACTATAGTGACAAAATTTTGTGGCAATAGTGACGAAAATTTTGTCTATCTCATTGCTCGATGTTAATGGCTAGTTGACTATTTGATCTATATATACCTGACTTTAATAGACTTTGTGACACAATTTCTATAGTTGTGACACTATTTTTGGCTTTTGTTTGATCTGTTTATCTTTTCCGTCACCCACCGGTTGAAAAAATCCAATTCTCGATCTACATAGCTAGGATTTTGAACTTGCAAGGTTAGTATGTTTTTTTTTATTGGTGTACTCATTTAACTTGTTAATGTTTGTTCAAATGTCCAAATTTCATGTAGCTTATTTTTTCCATGATAATATATTATATGTGTAGTACCATATTTCATGTCTTTGGTTTTTGGATCTAGTTAGTATATTCTATGGAAAAAGGTATGTGGATTCCATAATATTATAGGTTTATGGAATCTACATACCCTTTTCCCTTCAATTGTAGCTATAATGTCTCTTTTTATTGATAAATATATGGAATTGGTCTTGAAACTCAACCCTAATCGGTGAAATGATAGTAATTGATTGTCATTTTCTTCTCTCTTTTATTTTTAATAACTAACAAAAAAACACCAACAAAGCTTGATTGAATCTTTTATACCACTTGTTACATCCCTAGTACCGAAATGGGATCACACTTGCATTAATTGAAAATAATATATTAGTGACAATAATGGTTGGGATACTTGCACACCTAATGGTTGCCTAGCACTTACTAGTTCAATTAAATGAATGGATAAATCTCCATGAATAAAATCTTGAAGTTGATTGTTATATTGATAAATGATAAGTTATGGTATATATAAGATAGGGAGGAAACTCATGTTTATAAAAATAAGATACATAAACACTAACCCTAAACTTATCTTAGGTATATATGTTTTTATTATATAAAGAAAACATTTGTACACCTATGAGCTTAGTATAAAGATGTTATCTATGTCGGGATTAGGCACATAACAATCACTTTTAACTAACCACCTTCAACCATCTTATCTTATGGTTAGCCACCTTTAACTTTCTTGGCTTATGACTAAGATCATTTAACAAATGAACTTATGATTATATACCATAGTCTTCCAATATAAATAAAGTATATTTGTTTCAACTTTCTCAATAAAATCCACATACCCTTTTCTTATATGTGCTGTTGTTTCTCTCAATTTTTTATTATCACACACAATTCTAGATTTAGTGATTAGCTTTAGTTTGTAGTTGATGTAACTTGTTTATACACTATTAATAAGGATAAGTATCTAAAATATTAAAAATTCATGACGAAATCTACGATAACATGATGAAATCTACTAGTCAGATAATGAAAAATGAGAACATGCCAAAGTGTATTAGAAAATAAAACTATAACCACTGTAAGTAGAATAAAATTGTTACCATTGTATGTATATGGAAATCAACACGTCATAATTTAAACCAACCCAACCCAATTGTGGATGACAAGTGGTTGACACTCTTTTTTTAGTGGTGAATTTCAAAGATTGACATTTTGTCTACAAATCAACTTAGAGGCTAGTGTATGGTGTCGAGTGATTCAAGTTTGGGAAATTTTGACCACCTAGGTTAAATGGTGTGTAACTATTTTCCATGGATATTCAGTACACACTACTCCATAGTACAAATTGAATCATATATATCTTAATAGTTAATCGATAATAAAAAAGAGAGCATGTCAAAATGTCTTAGAGGAAATAATTGTGAGGATTGTAGGTCACTATAAATAAAAATATCATAATCGAAAGGAGTAGCTAAAATATAAAAAATTGACAACTTTTTGTTTGGTATGGTGTAGGTAAGACAATTACTTGTCAGGACAAGGATTTTTCACTATGAACGAAAATGAAAGGAATCTTGCTCAGTTAAGAGAGACATTAGAGGCGAGCGGTGATGGAAAATGTTATTTCCCTTGCTATGATTGAAGAGGCTTGCAAAAAAAAAGGCTTTTAATAACAACAACTCAAAGACATTGTAGGGAGAAGGGGCACGTCGAAGGGGTTTATGAATATCGTCCCTTGGTAAGAGGATTCAATATTTAATGTATTTTCTGTAATAATCAGTATGTCATGAAATTTAGTAATATTTCTTATTGGGATTTTAATATTTTCTATACACGCTAACTTTTCTACATTTTTTTTAAATATATAGACTATGCCCCCAAAATGTCGACCTCCAGAGAGTTATTTGCCAAGTACTAGTAGAAATACTCCTTTACAGGGTGATGAACTTTGAGATCAGAGTATTGAAGCTGTTGATCAAGTTATTAATGATGATATGGATGGAGATAACGTTAGTCATTCAAATCAGGAAGATGAGATACATATATTGATCCAAGACACATTTGCTCCAATGGATAAGGACATTCATGATGATAGTCATGATGTTGATCCTCTACTCGAGAAGTCACGTCAACCTCTTTATGAAGGCTCAACAACATTTATCACCCCATAAATTATGGGAGTCAGTCTTCTGACTAATATATACATATTGGCATCTCTTGGTGACGAAGTATAGCTCATGTGATTCTGTTTCCTCCCTCCAGTCTTGTTGCTCAGTGCTCCTTCACCTTCTGCATCCTTCATCCGGTGCATCCTCTCCCCCTTGTCTTTATTCAACCTCCATTATCCTGCCTTCCATTTCACACGTAAAGGGGCTTAAGATAAACCAAATATTAGTAATAAGGTCAAGCTAGATTAAGTTTGATTAATAATAACTATTTAATTGGATTAATTATTAATTGGTACTAATTAATTAATTAATTTAGTGAGTAATCTAGGTTAATGATTAATAAACAACTCTTTTACTAATTAATTAATCATTAATTAATTTTTAATTAATTAATTATTGAGTAAAAGTTAGTATCTAGGTTAGCATCTTAGTTAATAGTGAGGTTAGTTTAAAATTAAATAATATTTAAAAACATTATAAAACTTTTTAAAAGTAAAAAAACAATAAAATAAATTAAAACAAACATAATATAAACATATTAAAACAAAATCATAAAAATTAAATAAACAAAATATTAAAAATATTTTATATTGAACAAAAACAAAATTTAAATGGAAATAAAACAACATGAAATACATTATCCTAAGTCCCGTAACTACTCTGCTCCCCATTCCCCATCCCCCTCGTGCTATCCTTCCCCCATTCACCTCCTCCCTCATCTCCCTCCGCGTCCCATCCCCCACCCTCCTCCACTACCCCCATCTCCCTCGTCATCCCCTCTCATCCTCCACTACCCACTCTCCCCTATCCATAACATCCCGCCCCATTAAACCCCATACACACCTTCACATATGCTTCCCTCATCTTTTATACCCAGACTAATCAGCATTTCGATAATTAATTGGGACCCGTGAGTCCAGAGATTTAACAAAGGGGGAGTAGAGATGTTAATTAAAATCATGGAGTTTTGAGCAGCCTCATATATGACCAACAAATCCTGGTCCAAGCAATTCGGACCCGGACGTTGAGTTTATGAGGGGGTTAAATTTCAGCCAAAAACCATTTTGCCCAAGTTTACCTTTTTTTACCTAATTTACCACGTCACCTTCCAGGTCAGATTCTGAGAAAACGGAGGTGAATTTTTAAAATCCGAGAGAGGTTTTGGTCAGGAAACGGGATGAGGAACAAAACCCTTTTCGGTTTTACAGCGGAGTTACGAGCAGAGCAGGTCAAACGCATCTTCGAGGCCTATTTTTCAAAATTTTCATTTTCCGTTCAGTCCGATTTTGCGGGGGCCTTGACCAGCTGGAGATGAATTTTTGCGAAACCGAAGGAGAGGGTTTTGTCCAGCACATTCCAATATCCAACCTCGCTGTTTTGTGGAATTGTCTTCATTGGGGATAAAATCTGCGTTTAGTGGACCCCAGTTTAGCGGTAAAGCGGTCCATTTTATGGCAATAAACTCCGAATTTGGTGGGAATGGAGGCTATTTTTGGCCGAGACGGTTGAACCGACTCTCTCAACTTTAGGAGCTATACTATTGCGCTAAGATTTTTAATGTAATATGGTTGGATCTTCATGCCTTGGAGGCTACCGAGCTGTAACATCTTTGAACTTAATGCGCCATTAATGAAGAGGCTCTTCACGAGTTCCTAGCATGTTTATTGGTGATGTATTTTCCCAGGTTAAACAAGCTCTTGTAATCACTTTTGTTATCACGAATCCCTGATATACGAATAGCGTTATCTTGTAGGATTTACGATACCACTTAGATTCTACTGATTTCAATGTTTATCTTCCAAACAACCTTCAACTAAGAGATTCTTAAGTGGCATTGGTTAGGTTGTTTCCCATATCTTTTCTTCCGTCCATCACTTAAATTATATAAGATACAGTAAGTGTGTTATCTTGCCTTGTGAAGGTTTCTTTGTCATTTCTGGTTGTATCTAAGTTTCAGTAATTTGATTATAGCCCAATGGACGTCTCAGCGGTTTATAAACCCTTTTTACAACATACCTGTTCTTTTACCTAGCCTAAAATCTGAGGTCAAAACAAAGTTAAATCATATAGAGATCCCTCTCTAAAGATGAAGGGGCTAGATCCCAGCTTTAAAAACGGTTCTGATGTTGCCTCTGTTTGCCTTCGACCTTGGGCAAAATTACGAGTGCTAACATAATGGCGACCATCCTGGGGAACTTCTCCCGATGGCCACTTCAAGCTCGGCTTCGATCCAGCGATGGTGGGCGGTGACCCGGTTACAAGAAGGTGAGAGATCATTCACTGGCGACTCAAACAGCTCGAACGATTGCCATTTCGAAGACTCCAACGGAGAAGAACTGAAGCATGATGACCAGCGGTAAGAAGACCGGTCAAGCTCAAATTGTATTCAGGACATATTTGGTTTTATTTACAATCATGTCTTGTCTTGTGCCAAGCACAGTCGGTATATTGTTGAAGAGTATTTTGACCATCAATCAATTGATGAGTCTCAGAGGTCATACCGATAAGCGGGAATATGTACATGCTCATACACATATGCACATCCCAGATGCTGTAGAAACCAGGAGACGCATAAGCCTCACACTTTGTCTCCTACTCTGATGAATCTTTGGATGTTTATAGCTATCTGCTTTGTCTGCCTTGTAGAGATCTCTAGATGGCTGATACACCTTTGGTTACATCTCCACATTGTACAAAGTCCCAGAACCAGTTACAAGCTAGACACCTCCTTTTTCTCCATGACCTCCACACCCAACTTCATTGATAATCTGCCCGGGTTTGATGGAGAGGATGCCAATATTGCTGCTGAAAAACATATGCAAAACCTTGAAGATTTCCTTCCCGACCTTTATGGGGTTGAAGATGATGATGTCTACACATCAGAATGTTTACTTGTCTCACAGGAGGTAAAGTTAAGATGGTTCAAGGGTACCCGATTTGCAAGCGTGAAATTTTCAGCCGGTTTATGCAAGTTTCCCTAGATAGATGGGTGGTCGGAAATGTCTTCCTCATCCTAGAAGAGTATGAACACTTGAGAAAGCCGAGGAGGAGGCAGTACATGGAGTTTTCATCCAGTTCAATCGGGGTATATCATGTAATTCTTGTTGATATAAGGCCACCCCAAGGATCAGCCCACTTGCATTACCGAGATGCCTTCGATCTGAAATGGTTTTCCAATTAAGAGAAAGGAACAACTGCAAAGCCTTGAAGAAATCGCAGAACATTGCAGTTGATGTTGAAACCAACTTGCTGATCAAGAGGTCCCAGTTGAAGGATAAAGAAATGGACCATCTCAAGTCATCAGAAGCTAAACTACAAATTTTGGCCAATGCCATGGAAGAGTCACAAAGATCAACAAGAAGAGACTTACAACGTCCAAAGATATCATGGTCCCTTGATTTCAAAGAAAGAAAATGTCACATTTCCCAAACATGTTGTTGCGCATCCTGGGTATCATAGCATGAATGAGGATTCATTCATGTATTCAATTCATGTACCAGTCAAAGATGAAGCTCCATCTCAATTTGTAGGGAAGCAACCAGCTGATATAGATGCATGTTTGAAGACATTTTCTTACTTGGATTTTCCACCAAAATTAGAGACGATTATGATGAGAATCTGAAGGTGAAATAGAGGTTGGTTGATGGAAAAATCAATGACATGTCATTGGCGAGGAAGAGATCATTTACCCGTTCGGTGACAATGACCACAGCACAACAGTCCTTAGCCAGTGATGAGGAATGTGCATAAAATGTCAAAGTAAGTGAAAGCACTTTGCCCTTATGTTTCTCATTTTCTCAATTTCTGAAAAGAAACTCTAGGTCAAGGGCTGCGATTCTGGGTATAGAACTGCCTCCATATCCTTAATGGTATTATCAATTGATTGGTCAGAGGGATATGGAGGTTGTTTTAAACCCAGAATCGTAGCCCTTGACAGACATTGATTTTCAAATTCTTGATGAGAGCTTAGAGCCTGGGGAAAATTTTGATTTAATCCAAAAGAACTTTGTGACATTGTGCTTTAAATCATTTCAAGTTTGAAGGAGACTCTTGGACAAATGTTGAAGGATGAATACCGGAACAAGCAGGGGATTTTATTTGAGCCAATGCAACAACCTTGTCAGTCTTTTACCGGGGATCCCATTCTTTGAGGCATCATTCCGAAACCATCCGAGCATCCACCCGGTCAAATGAAGAGCCCAGTTGAAAAGCACAGAATGCATAGCTGAAAAAATGAGTCTTGAGGCTGAGTTGTTTGAAGTTGAAAAGCCAAAGGATAGGCCAAACCTATCGCGATCACATGTTACCCTATGGACAAATTTTTAATACATGATATTTTTACGTTAGCGTCTTTTCCCTATTGTTGAGTTGATCAAATCTTATCTGAGGAAGCGAGGTGGAAGTTACTCTCAAGCTTGCAATTAACAGACTTATTTACGGAGTCTCCTGTGAGGCGGTGAAAGAAACGAGCCACTAAATCAAGCTGCTTGATTGGCTTGATTGGCATTTTGTATTATTTGATTTTACAAAATGATGAGTAGCATAGGGTAGGTAGGAAGCGAATAAGCTCAGCAGTATGAGCATCTATTTTCCAATGATTTTTGTTTCATTTTGATTCGATCAAAGATCAACATTCTGAGGTTGAGAATAAGTTTGGGATCGACCCAATGGATAAAGCTCACAGTACGCATGCTCGGAAGTGCGTGGTTCTTGACACCTCACGAAGAAAGTACATAAATGTCCCCATGTGGAGCCACTGTTATCACCCATAAATTATGGGAATGGTCGCCGACTTCATGTATCTATTTGGCATCTCGAATTGTGTGAAGTATAGCTCAGTGATTCGTTTCCTCCCTCCACTCTTTGCTAAACTTGAACATACCGCATCCTTCATGTTGCATCTCTCCCTTGTCTTTTGTCATCCTCCATTATCCCGCCTTCCATTACTGCGTAAAGGGGCTTAGGATAAACCAAATATTAGTAATAAGGTCAAGCTAGATTAAGTTTGATTAATAATGACTATTTAATAGTTGATTGAGTATTAATTAATTTTTTAATTAATTAATTATTAATTTAGTGAATAATCTAGGTTAATGATTAATAAACAACTCTTTTACTAATTAATTAATCATTAATTAATTTTAATTAATTAATTATTAATTAAAGTTAGTATCTAGGTTAGCATCTTAGTTAATAATTAGGGTTAGTTTTAAAAATTAAATAATATTTAAAAACATTATAAAACTTTTAAAGTAAAAAAGTAAAATAAATTAAAACAAACATAATATAAAACATATTAAAAGAACAAAATCATAAAATTAAATAAACAAAATAGTAAAGAAGCATATTTTATAATGAACAAAACAAAGATTTAAATGAAAATAAAACAACGTGAGAATGCATTATCCCTAGGTCCGTAACTACTCTGCTCCCCATTTCCCCATCCCCTACATTATATCCTTCCCCACGTACCTCACTCCCTCATCTATCTCCTCGTCCCGTCCCCACCCTACCTCCACTACCCCCATCTCCACGTCATCCCCTCTCGTCCTCCACTACCCACTCCCCATCCGCCAACATCCCGCCCCCATTGAAACCCCAGCCACCTTCACATATGCGCCCCCTCATCTTTTATGCCCGAACTAATCAACGCTCGATGGTGGTCCGGACCCTCCCGTGAGTCGAAATTTGGCGGGTCGAGATGTTAATTAAAATCATGCAGTTTTTGAACGCCTCATATGACCAACCAAATCCTACGGTCCGAGCAATTCTGGACCCCGGGCGTTGAGTTTAACCGAGGGGTTCGGAATTTTTTTCCCGCCAAAAACCATTTTTGCCCAAGTTTACCTTTTTTTGCCAGTTTTACCTTGCCTTCTTCCGACGGAGATCCTGAGGAAACGGAGGTGAATTTTAAAAATTCGAGAGAGTTTGTCAGAACAGGAAGGGACAAAACCCTTTTTTTTGAAACGGAGTTACGAGCAGAACAGGTCGAAGGCATCTTTGAGGCCTATTTTTCAAGATTTGTCATTTTTCCGTTTCAGTCCGATTTTGCAGAACTTCCGATAGCTGGAGATGAATTTTGCAAAACCGAAAGAGATTTTTGTCAGAACATGCCAATATTCAATAACCTCCTTCAGTTTTCTCAGTGTCTTCATTGAGGGATAAAATCCGCGTTTGAGCGGACCCCAGTTTGATTAGAAAGCGGTCCATTTTTATGGCAAACAAACTTTCCGGGTGGTGGGAATGGAGCGAGCAGTTGAACCGACTCTCGAACTTGGAGACTGAGAGCTATACTATTTATTACTAAGATTTTTAATGTAATATGGATTTGGATCTCTTCTAGCCACGAATTTCACCAAGTACGTAACATTTTGAACTATTACGCCATTAATGAAGAGGCTCTTCTGGGATTCTATGTTTATTGGTGATGTATTTTCCCGGTTAAATGTTTGTCGCTCTGTAATCACTTTGTTATCACGGAATCTAATGCAATACCGAATAGCGTTATCTTTGTGGGATTTATCCCACGATACCACCGCTTTAGATTCTGATTTCAATGTTTATCTTCAAACAACCTGTGAGATTCTTAAGTGCTTGTTGGTTGGAGTTGTTTCCTTATCTTTTCTTCGATCATCACTTTAATTATTGAAGATCCAGTAAGTGTGTTATCTTGCCTTGTGAAGGTTTTCTTTGTCATTTACGGTTGTATCTCCGATTTCATTAATTTCAGACCCCACAGCCCAATGGATGTAGGCTGTCTCAACTTGATTTATAAACCCTTTTGCAGCAAACCACCACACATTCTTTTTACCTATCCTAAAATCTGAAGTCAAAACAAAGTTAAATCATATAGAGATATCTGAAGTCAAAACAAAGTTAAATCATATAGAGAGATCCCTCTCTGAAGCTGGAAGGGCTAGATCCCAGCTTTAAAAGCGGTTCTGATGTTGCCTCTGTGTTTGCCTTTCAGCCTTGGGCAAAATTACAGAGTGCTAACACATTCAAATCAGGAAGATGAGATACATATATTGATCCAAGACACATTTGCTCCAATGGATAAGGAAATTCATGATGATAGTCATGATGTTGATCCTCTACTCGAGAATTCACGTCAACCTCTTTATGAAGGCTCAACAACAAATCTTTTATCTGCTATATTGTTGTTGGTGAACCTGAAGGTTTTGAATGGTTTATGAAACACATGTCTCACACGGATACTAAGGTATTTAATTTGTTAATTATTTATGATTGCATGTTCACAAATACTTAAAAGGTTAATTTTTTTCCTATATTGCTATTGTTCTCTAATTTTCAAATTAGTATATTGCATGAGATATTGATGATTAATATTGTTTACATTAACTTACTGTTTAGAATTTTGTAGATTGTTAGGTGAAGTGCTATTACCGGCGTCAAATATTTTGCCACACACATATCGAGAAATATCCTTGATTATGAAAGAAATTGGAATGGACTATCAGGCTATTGATGCATGTCCTAATGATCATATCATATATTATGGACAATATGCATTAGAAAATTAATGCCCAAAATGTCAAACAAGTAGATATCAAACCGATAAAGCATCAAGGAAGGTGCCTCGCAAAGTTCTTCATTATATTATGATAATTCCACATTTCCAGCGGTTGTTCAAGTGCCAAAGTATAACACAGTTTATGGATTTCCATGCAAAGAACAGAAGTCGAGATGATGTTCTTCGAATGCCTACATATGGTTCTTCATTGAACTACATCGAAGAAAAATGGCCAATTTTTAAAGAAGAACCTCGTAATGTTAGACTTTCATTGGCAGTTGATGGTGTCAATCCATTTGGAGAGATTCATTCTACGTACTCAGTGTGGCCTGTTTTTGTTATAAAAAATAACCTTCCTCCTTGGATGTTGATCAAGAGAGAGCACACAATGTTGGAAATGATTGTTCTAGGTATTTAATTATCTTTTATTTGATTTAAAGTATGACAAAATATTTCATTTCTTTGTTTCGTGCATGGTAATTATTTCTTTTATATATAATGACATCTAGATAAGTATAATTAATCATGAAGTATGTTGAACCAATTAGGTAGGTACCAAGTTAAATATATCAACGTATATATTGAGCCTCTTATCGATGAGTTGTTGAAGTGATGGGTTGGCGTCACTATCTATGACATCTATAGACCGATCGGGCAAGAATGATTTCAATTCCATGGAATACTATCATGGACAATTCATGATGCTCCCGGGTTAACACATTTTTGTGGTATATTGTTACTTTAGTTTGTGATTTAATATTATATATACTTATTGAAAATAACATGCATTATTTTAAATTGTAACTCTAATTTGATGCTACATGAATTCATATATCTTGTAGGTCTTCAAATAAAGGGTAAATTTGCATGCCCAGTTTGTGGTCTGAGGATAAAATCTCGTTGTTCAAGGAGTTTAGGAAAGGAAGTGTTTGATGAGTATAGGCACTTTCTGCCTAAGAACCATAGTTATCGAACTACAGACAAAGCAAATTTCAATGGTAAATAAGAAAATGGAAAAAAACCAAGAATGACACCTCACCTATGGAAGTTGGAATATATTAGAAATTGTCAAAGTACGTAAATTATTTATGTATGACATATTATATAAATCTTTGGTTAATTTCATTTTGTCCCATTAATTAGTGTTAATTTCAATTTGTTGATGTTTCATGAATGTCGTTAAGGCATGAATGGGCTTCCATGAGGAATGAAAAGTTACCCAATGCAATTCAGTAGATTGACATACTACGCGCACCTACAAACAGTTCATCTATTTGATACAATTCATATCAGGAAGAACATAACATAATTGTTATGGAAAATATTAGATGGAAGGACTGACAAAGAGAGAAATGGAAAGATTTGTTGTGACATCCAGGAAGCTAATAACACATTGCAAAGTGTTATTATTAATTCTAATGGTGATGGTCATGAACATAATAATATTCTTCCTTGGTTATTGACGGAGCAATGGAGCAATATTGTAAAATAGGTCATTCGAAAAATTAGGTTTCCGACAGGGTTTTCATCGAACATACAAAACATATTAACGAAAAAAGGTGATTTTGGTGGTGTTAAAAAAACATGACTGACATACATTCATTAAGGTAATTAATAGGTTATAATAGCGACACAAAATAGTCTTTTCTTTCGTGGAAATTGTGATGGATAAGTGTGGCAATACCAATGAAAAACTGTGGGAAATTTGGTCATATGTAATAGTGTTTTTTATTCTCTTAGATATGCCTTTATGTTCCTTGCTTCTTCTACACTTTATACTATGTGTCTTATTTCCACTCTATGCACCATGCCTCTTTTGTGTGCTTAAGCTCCTGCACACAACATGCTTGTACCCGCATGAAACACCCTCAATAGTCGCTCACCTCTTCTCTGTTCTGTGTCCCTTTTCATGCTAACTCCTCTCCCAGATCCCACATGCAAATCATCATCTTCTTTGGAGGTTATCCTAAGTCTGTTCATCATTAGTGTATTATCCTCAGATTGTCTTCCTTCTCTGGCAGTGCAACTATTCATCTTCTCTGTCACAGTCGAGATTTATCCTCTCTGTCGTAGTTACAGTCTTTGACACTTTTCATCTGTCAATGGTATCTATGATGAGTCTTCGTTCCACGGGTAGTTACCTCGATATTGCTCAGTTTCTCTAGCGATCACCCTCTATCTCCTCAATTTCTCTGGTAGATGCAATCAGTCATTTTCTACAGTCCATCTCTTAGACGTTATTGAGAGAACCTCTGAACTCTCATGTCTTTGGCACCTTTTTCCCTTTCTTAAAAATCTACATAGTGGGAGCTAGGTTTTCTGGCTAAGACCCTTATTTCACATGACCATCGGCGGTGACCATACGCTTAACCAACATTCATTTCATGATTTTTCATTTCAGGTGATCGATTGCGAATCACCTAGATTTTCCCAATTCATGAAACTCTGAGGTGGAGCCTAGAACCACTAGCTCCTTCCCTTCTCTTCCATCGATGTGGACATTGTTGTGATACTTATATGTTTAATATAATGCACTCATTAATCATCAATCTGGGATTCATAATCAATAGAGTTACACGACACCAGTAAGGAATGTAATTCTAATTTCATGAGTATAGAACTATTCTAGATTATGCATGCTGGAAACAAAACAAACTAGTAAATCAAAACGCACTTTGGTTGTCTTTCACAGAGAGGATATCTACTCCATTATGACACATGCAAGTATTATATGGAGTTCTTTTGATAGATCAAATCTACTATCTGACCCAGAAACCTAACTATGCAATCACACTTTTGAAAGGGAAATCACACATGAATCATCAAGACATAGCATGGGTAGTTCAATAGTCAATATACTGAGTATGTTGTGGTTCAAAATGTGTTGTTGTAAACTTCACTAGTTCTCCATCAATTATGTTTGACTACTGCTGCCAACATTCATGTCCATGAAACAAAATCAAATTCATAAAAACAGAAAAAGAGCATATGGAAAACAGAGTAATTAAAGATCTTTAAACAATCAAAACCTAAACTGGACTATACTGCTATCCTCTGAAAGGGGCAAAGCTTCAGCTAGTCTAACATCTATACTATTGAAATCAAATACTAACACCAATATATAAGGTTGGTTACCTTTGTTGGGTGGTGGGCCCTTTCCACTTCAACAGGCAGCGAATGGAGTCTACAATAAGATTTCTTTCAATCCACACATTCCTCTTACTCAAATTTCAAAACATAGAATTAAACTATGATAACAGATCAACTCACATTCATTCATAAATGATCAAGACCTGGAAATAAATGACATCCTTATATTAAACTTCAACTCAAAATATGTTCTGCAATATCTAACACTGCTTCACATATTGTGTTATGATAACTCTCTACTACCTCCACCATCCTTGCCATGACTATTTAAAGAGTCTTAGTCGTGAAACACAAGGAGATGAAATCTTTAGCAAATCAGTCAATTGTCAAACTTATATATTCGGTTACATATTTTAAGCTTAATCCTCATGACACGAAGTGTATGAGGATGAAGCAATAAACAAACAAGCTTATCATATCCTTGCTAGAGCTTTAATGATTCAACAAACATCCAACAATTATTTTTGATACGATCTAGAGATAAACTTGGTATATTTAGCTTCGTATATTGGTACCGGATCATGACAGGTGAGATTCGGTAAATGGTATGAGATCCGAACAGTATGCAAGTGGTTGGTACCAGACTAGAACAGTATGTGGCTGTTGGTACCAGATCACGACAGTGGATGGTTCAATACCGGATATGAATGGAAGGTGTGCTTGGTACCGTATTCGGATAGTGGAAATTTGGCACATAAGTACCAGATGGCTAAGTTGGTACAAAAAGGTTGGACTCATCTAGAGGTAAAAGGTTACACATGGAAAATTAAAACATTAGTACATGAAACATTTAGTTTCCTAGCTCAATAAACCACAAAAATGCATGAGTTAATTATACTTTACCTTATGACCTCATCAATGGCTAATGGTAGTGTTCTTTGTCATTTATCCAAGCTTAGGTAAGCCAAAAAGGTATAGATGAGGATTATAATAGGGTAGTGGGGATGTTAATTTAGAGGCAACATTCCCCCATGCCAAAACCATTGTGTGTCCTTATGCAACTGRAACAAACCCAAAATTTTTCAAAATTTGAGAYTCCATTCTTTACTTTTGTGGATAAATGATGTTGATGGTTGAGGCTTCTGATTTCAGTTCCCTTTTTATGACCCTAATGTATTGTAAGAGTCTTAGTACCTTCTTGAGCTCGTTATAAGTCTGTTCATGGTGATCTTGAAGTTGTTGGATGGTTTTCTTCAGTTGCTCATTTTCCTTTCTGATATACCTGTCCAATAGTTGGTATTCCTTCACTTCTTGTTTGAGTTCCTAGTTTTGTTTTTTCAGCTTCCCAATATTTTTCTTCATCTGTGCTTTTGTTAAGGTCCTTGTTGAATCCATTGTTTCTGGCTGGATGTATTCTCTTTCCTCCACATCCTCCCTCATCCCACATAAAGTAATAGTGACTTGTTCCTCGGTCAAGCTAGGGATGTCATCCTGGACTGATAAGTCTTTAGAAGGGGAGGTAAGATCTATTGGATCTTCATGTGTATGAGGACTGACATCCGATTTTCCTTTCGTTTCCATGCTCCTTGTGGTTCTTTTACAAGGGGGTACTGGATCAAGGGTGCTCACAGGCTTCCTTTTCTTCTTTTCTGTTTGTGGAATGGTTACAGAGGATTGTTCTATAGTCTGTTCACTTTTATTTTATGAGTTATTCTTTTCTTTCCTCACAGTTTTTGTCTTATGACCCTTCTCCTCAAGTGCTACTATTAAAGTCTCCTCTACTAATTTGGTTTTACCTTTTGATTCTTGACTTTTAAAAATCTTATTGACTATGGAAGAGGGCCCTGCTTGTTTAATAGCTTTATCATTTTGGCTCACTGTTCTGGGTGATGATGGAGTTACCTTATCTTTCTTGACCTTTTTATTTGAGGTTTCTTATCTTTCTCTCGAGCAAGTTGGGCTTCCTCTACAGGTTTGTTTTCTGTGGGAAGGTATTGAGTGATGAGGATTTTCCAACTAAGCCTTTGCTTCCTGATTTCATATAAAACTAACATCTTAATAAGACCTTGATGGTAAATGCTAGTCTTCTCAGTTTTGGATATGGATTTGACACCTCTTACCATATTGCTTAGAATCATCCACAAAAAATATGGGAAATCAATTCCAGGGCCTCCTTCAAAGTGTAATAGAATCCTAAGATGATATACGAAGGTTACAGTATACCTGCCCTCACAAGTGAGGAATCGTTGAAGACTAGAAAGCATTGGATGATATTCTTCCTTGATATAGTTCCTAGGAATCCCCTTTTTCCAATCAGGGTGTTGATGGTCTTCTTTCAAAAATCGTTGACACATTTCCTTGTTGATTCCTACTCCTTTGAAATACTTGGCTCCTCTGTTAGGTAATCCTGTGGCTTCCCTTAGAGTTTCTTGATTGATTGTTAGCTGCAGATTGCATATGTGCACAATATCTCCATCGTAACCCTAAATAAATGCGTGATATACCTCCTCATGATATCCTGTAAATTTCTCCAAAAATGGCATCCATGTAACATCCCGCTCTGGTGCACTGAGAAAACTTATTATTTGAGGAAACTTCCTCGCAAGTGATCTGGAATTTTTTGATGTTAAAACATTTATACTTGATTATGATGCGTTATGATAGATGACATGATTTTTTACTATTTGATGTAGACAGGTGCTATTGACTCAGTTGTATTGAGTGTACAGGATTTTGGACCTTGAGGATGCAGAGGCATCGGTGGAAACCCTTGGACTCCGGATTGAGTCAGGGAGTGTTCTATTTGGGTTGATTTATTTACTGTGATATTTCATTGATTTGATGATTTGATGTTGACATGTTATGAAACGATTGTCGATGATGGAGGCTAATGATAGCTTGTCGACCAGACTCACATATGGAGTAAAGGGGCCACACATGATTTCCAGAGAGGTTGGGGGAGAGGGGTGGACAACAGCCCTACCATCGCCTACTAGCACTCCCGCCGTGGCTCGAACTATAGGTTAATGATTACCTATTTTGAGAGGATCCACGATGCCATGAGGGTAGACTATGACATTCGCTCACGATGATTCTAAGGGGCGCGCAATCAGGCGGGGGCCTTATTCCTTAGAGCCCTTAGTCTCCCACAATTTCACCTGGTGGATTGTTGACTCCAGGGGTTATAGATGTCTACCAATTAGTCCAGTTGACGAGTGGAACCCTTGGAGCACGTGGTGCATCCTGAAGGGCACGTCGCACAAAATAAACACAAGAAGCAAGTGGCACCCTTGGAGCACGTGGTGCATCCTAAAGGGCACGTCGCGCAAAGGAAACGAACGAGGCGAGTGGCACCCTTGGAGCACGTAGAGCATCCTGAAGGGAACGTCGTACAAAAGAAACACAAGAAGAGAGTGGCACCCTTGGAGCACGTGGTGCATCCTGATTGGAATGTCGCGCAAAGGAAACGAACGAGGTGAGTGGCACCCTTGGAGCACGTGGTGCATCCTGAAGGGCACGTCGCATTGATGTGGATGAAGGAAACAAACCTAAATCCCCGAAGGGCAGTACATGATTGATGTGGATGAAGGAACAAACCTAAATAGACCTAAGACAATAACGCCTTTAGAAATCCTTAAACACCCTTAACTCCGTTGCTCCATTTCGTGAATTTGGCATCGAAGCCCAAAACTTTCATGGTAAAATTTTAGTCTAACCCTTAAGGACGTAATTCTCGAATAAAATAACAATTTAAACCGAACCCACCTATAATAGTTAGGTCTTCATAAAAAATTTTGGGGTAAATAAAGAGAGTAAGGATTTAGTTAAACTAAGGGATTTAAAAAAAATTGCAAGAGGAAATTAATTCCTAACTTGTGAAAGAACAAAGATATTAAATAAATAATAATTTGAAAAGATTAATTAGCTTTATTTACCTTTTAGGTTTAAAAAAAAAAAAAAGGAGGGATTAATAAAAATAGGGAAACTAAGTAATAAAGAAAACATAAACAATTAATAAGTAATAAAATTATTTAACGTATGGGAGTTTAAGAAGCAGAATTTAAAAAATAAATGAAAGGTTTAATTAACGCATTTACCTTTTGGTTTAAAAAGAAAGAAAGGAATAATAAAAATAGGAAATAAGCCTTTAATAAATTTAAAGAAAATAGTGTTGGAGAAACGGGGATGAATGACACTTGTGCCAATGTATAGAATTTTTGAGGGTTTTTCATTAAAACTTAAATTAAATGGGATTAGGGCAAGAGGGTCGAAACCTCTATAAAAGAAAGGGGATGAGGGAAAATTGATGGCCAAGTAGGGTATCGCTATGTCATTTAATTTTGTGACTTGATTGATTTTTTGTGAGGAGTTGGGATTTTCTACTGGGATTAGAGTGGTAGCTCAACAAGTGGAGGCTAGCCGATGCTAAGCATACTACTCGATCAGGGACCCTTTCATACGGGGCTAAGGGGGAAGGTGAAAATTCTCTAGCTGGCTTACTGGAGGTACCCTGCAGTAGTCTCTACGGTCGGCGAAAGGTGATCGAGATCTGAGCGCGGACAACACTTGGAGTAGGCGAACAGGAAAAGGTATGTCCTTATTTGGTAGAGTAGAATTCATAATTAATCATTTCGGCAACTGTAATGGTATTGTGTAAAATTTTTAACTATGTTGTCTGAATTTTGAGTAGAGATGCAAGTCTAAAATGCATTTTTGATTAAACCGCATGTTTTGTTCTGTAATGGCTGTAATGAATGCTTCAGTTAGGATTTAGGTAGCATATTTTGTGCTTGGCAACCTTGCCTAACTCTCACTGCCACGCTTCTTTTATGTAAATTTTACCTATCTAAATTGATCGAATCTTCCCGCGGGATTGCATCCCGTTTAGAACTTAGGTGGACGATTGCAACTGTAATGAAATTTACCCAATCACCCTGCCAGCAGAGCTTGAACCATAACTTCGCCTTGCTTCTTGAAATAAACTCATTTCCTTCACCTCTGTCCAAGATTAGATAAATTTTCGAGCTAGCACAGTTTTAGTTTTTTTTTATCAGGAATTTCAAACTGATATGGTCCAGTCATAATCAGATAAATTACGAATGGGTATGATTTGATTGTTTGAAGTTAGTAAATTTGAACTCGGGTTTTGTTTATCCACCTATCTCCATTTAAAAGTTGGATCCACTTGAAATTTTGCCCATTTTCCTCTCCCTTGCACAATATAAACTGGTAGGGTTTTCCAATCCCAATCGTAAAATTTCTTTTAGTGGTGGATCTTATTTAGTTCTAGGGTTGTTTCTATCTCATATTTCCTAGATCGTTGCCCCTGGTCGCATCTCTGTTACTAAAGCCAAATCCGGAGGGTTCCATGTTAGATCATTGTCCGCATTCGTGTGTAGTCTCTCGCGACGTATTTCAACCATGATTCGCGATTTTACACCAGAAGCACGACTCCCGTGAGGCCGGGACGCCTTCGGCCAGCGTTCTCGCTCCATATCCACGCCAGTTTTGTCAGGTTAGGATTTCTATCGTGATTGCGGTGAAACCCCCGCATGTTAGAGCCGGCTTCGCATCGCTTGGGGAGCGAATATCGCCAGCGATTTACCTAACCGCTTCCTTCACCCCTGCTGGTCCCTTTACTTTTGCGATTATGTTGGGATGAAATATCTCACACTGTGGCATTTGCTTCCACCGGAACCTCTTCTACCTTCATGACTAATCTCGCCTCGCTATGCTTTCCTCGGCATCTTCCTTCCTACGACACCGCGCAACTAATCGGCTATCTTCGCCGATGGCTTAAGTTCGTATATGAGACTCCCCTTTGTTGCCGTTTACTCCCTGATGAATGTCAGGCATGCGTGCAAGTGGTCGCCTCGTCTCTGGTAGGCGTTCCTAGCTGCTTTGTTATTGCCACTTGTCGAAGTCAACAGTGTGGTTAAGGTGTGTGGTTGGGTAACATAATTACAACTTCTACACTTCGTATGGGTACAGTTATGGTACCTATTATTGATGATTTGGTATTGGTTTTTAATGTTGCTGTAACAAGTGAGGAAAGGGTCCTTATTTATTTTAAATTGCAATGCTCTATATAGAAAGGTATCATTATGGATATTCTAGTTTGTTTCCTTGTGGTTTCAACTGTTATCAATAATAAATAAAATGTAATGCTTATTATTAATACTCCTGGTAAAAGTTAATGTCAATATCATTTGTTTATTATAATGGTAATGTGATGGAGCGATGATGTTAGTGCCAATGATTATGGATGGTTAATGTGGATGTGGCTATCGTTTAATGGTTAGGATAACGTGTTTGTCATAGATAACATGCTAGATGTAAGGTGTTGGTTATTTATGTATCAGAGTAGCATGAATGATTGCTATTAGTAAAGAATCTGTTAGTAATATTATTTTATATTTTGAATTTTAAATAGATATCATTAAATGGTAATGAAACTATTAAGTTGATTAGTATAGTTAGGGTCATTACAACGGTATTGTCATTCATGGAAAAGATATTGTAGTTTCATTATGAAAATAGTTAGCTAATTTGCAAGTTCATTTTTACCAATGTAATGATCCTAGCTATTATGGTGTTTGTCATTGTAGTTTATTTTATTGATACCAGCATATAAGAAGTAAGGTGGATGTTACCTTATTGCAAGGTAGGTGAGGTAAATATAATGAAGTTATTCATCATGGTAGGTTATTGTAATGATAGGTAATGACACTGGATATAATTTAATGTTGTTGTAATATGCATGGAGAAATATCATTAAAATACATTGTTGGTATTATGTAAAGGTAGTACTTTTATTGCATTATAAAATAAGAATCTAAGTTTCGTGTTGACGACTTGATAGGTAATTTGTGGTCATTTAATTGCGAGTTATTGTAAAATCAGATGATTGCAATATTAATTTATTGTAAGGATATGGAAGCCTCGTTGTTAGTTACGACACATAAGTGGTAAGGTCTTGAACTAAGCATCATGGATTATTAAGTTTGGGTAAATGGGGTTTGCAATTACTCCATTAATTCACATTATTCACCCAGGGGTTGGATGTGTCGTCGATTAATAGAATTAATGGAGTAAGGGGTCTGAGATCATTGCAATTTGAGTCGCAGATTTTACCTTGTCTTACCATTTGTTGGTTGTTGTCTGAGTCCCTTCAGCTTGTTTCCGCCATGGGGCACGGGCTGTTTATTTAAGCATTGTCGTGCTTTAGTTGTAGTGATTTTACGCTTGGTCTTGTGTTGGGCGGATGTAGACACCTCCTTGTAGCCTAGTATATAAGTCCGCAGGGTGATTGTTTCGCGTAGCTAATCTTTGTGCCATATCAAGAGTCTCGTGCCCTCTAAAGGCAGGGTTTCCACTTTGCCATTAATACACCTAACATAGATTACTAGTTCCCCGCTTCGAGCGCTCTGGCCAGAGCCTATCTCACTCTTCTCTCCGGAAATGTAATCCAAGATTAAACTTTGCTTCCCTCGCGGCAGAAATAATAAGATTCACTATCATGGATTCTCCCTTCGCGGTTCGTGACTGCGGCATAACCCATGTCGTTAAGGGCTGTGGTGCTTTATATCTTGATCGCTAATGCTTGCAGTTACTTCTAGAGCGCCTTGTGTCTTCTTGTTCTGATCATCATGGTTGCTTCTTGTTAGTCATCAGGTGGCGAAGTAGAGTCGAGCGTCTATTTCGCTCACGCACACACCTTA
The DNA here is from genome assembly GCA_010110895.2 of Picea sitchensis. Classification (NCBI taxonomy): domain Eukaryota; kingdom Viridiplantae; phylum Streptophyta; class Pinopsida; order Pinales; family Pinaceae; genus Picea; species Picea sitchensis. Next base: position 39,870 of record SNQJ01S0015027.1, on the reverse strand, counting down.
ACAAATAAAAAAAAATTGCACCCGTTAGAGAGTTGTTAATGAACGGAGAGGGTCGTTACATATGGCATCGAGCGGTCGACTTCAGGATTTGGGATTCTCATGGCTTCCGCTGACATGATTTTTATTGGGTGTGCAGTAATCGCGGTTAGAAATAATTCTTCATAGAGGCGCATCAATAGGGGTGCTAGAGGGCGATACCTCCAAGAGCATCCCCATTTCCTCGAGGGGTCTAACCTCGCAGTGGAGGCTTTGCGCAAGTTCTCTTATTGTGAGAAGATAGCATTGGCTTATGTTGTTGGGATGATGAGATCTTTTTCAGCACATGTCCGAGGCAATGATCAACAGATTGGACAGAGAAGAGGCCAGGACGCCGGCACCTGCAGAGGTTCCACCACGCGCACCAATCGCTATTGTGTAGCATTCAATCATGAACCTCAGAAGGCAAAATTTCCGATTTTGGTGCCGGACGACGCAGCCACCGTCAGGGGCATGGTTGGAGAATATGGAAATGTGCTTCGAACTTCAATGACATATACCTCCAACATGAAGGTTCAAGAGCGATGATTTCAAATCAAGGGGAGTGCTCTTCTATGATAGAAGACGCCGCAGTTTGAACATGGCCTCTGAAGATCGTCATGAGAACTGTTCGCGGAACGGTTCCAAGAGAGGGACATTTCAGAGGAATTCATTGAACACCAACTAAATGAGTTCAACGCCTGGCTTCTACATGGAGGTCGCGACGGCCCGAGTACGCAGGCACGCTTTTTCATGGAGCTAATTCTGCGATGCTCCGGACCTTAACATAGAGAAACTCAAGGTCACCCGGTTCATGTTTATCTTTTAACGACAACCTACGGAAAAGGTTAGGACGGATGCCTCAAACTCATACCTATCGCCGTCTAAAAGGCCCTCATAGCAAAGGAACAGCTTATCAGCAGGGGTCAGACAAGGACTCCAATGAGACCAACAAGAAAAGCGTACTCTGGTGCATAGCAACATCATACACCATCCAGACATATGCCGGGATATCATGGCTTCCAGAGGATATCCACCTTCACTACCCCGACGATCGGCCGCCTCACAATGGGCACCCTATCTGGGGACCATTAACATTCAAAGAAATAACCTACCACCCAAAGAATACCGTACGCTTTAGGCCTATTCAACGTAATAGACCGTGGTTCCGTGCTAGTGGGTCGCCGCTCTTCACTTTGGGTACCGTGACTACCGGGCCGAAGAAGGTGCGTCGACGGTGGAACCACACCTTCACTAGAGCGACCGTCCTCATGGAGAGGACTAGGCATCCAGATCACCAACCCACTTTCATAGTGGGAGATATGGGAAAGGCCCATCAAATTCACATAGGAGTGAATAAATACTAGACAGATCACCATTCGACTGTGATCGACACGTTAGGTACCGTCGTTGATCATACCCTTAGTATTTTGATAGACCCGGAGCTACTGAGAGTTTCATCGGGTGCAAATGAAAAAAGGATTAAGGTAAAGGCAAATAACAGGATGAGTTTAGCTTCATGAAGATGGCTTCGAGAGACAAACGTAAGGTTGGAGGAAAGGTTATAGGATGTACTCTTAATTTGGGAGAGTTTGTCACCAGGGTCAACTTGTACGCCACGATCCTAGGATATTATGACGTCGTGATAGGTAAGGAATGGTTGGAAACGCATGAGGAGATACTCAACTACAAGACGAAACGATTGAGATCATTACGACGGCGACAAAAGACGTGCAATTATAGGACGTAACTAGGGAGTTTTGGTACCGCCTCTTCCTTTACGCTACTTCGAAGAGTAAGCGCAAGGGTGCAAACTTTATGCGATCCTCTTTGGCGTACTTTAAATGAGAAGGGAGTAGCGGATAGTCTAGAACACCTTCCGGTGAAGGAGTTTGCTTAACGTATTTCCGCAGGAGTTATTCGATGTCATGTAAAGGAACTGAGTTTACCATGTACCTAAAACCGGGACCGAATCGATAGCAAGAACGCTTTATCGAATGTCGACCCCTGTGAGTTGAAAGAGTTGAAAATGTAACCGAAGGAGTTGTTGGACCTCGGGACGATATGTCCTAGTGTTTCACCGTGGGGTGCAAATTCGCCATTTTCATTCTAAAGAAGGACAGATCATGGAGGCTTTGCATTGACTATCATTAACCTAACAAGGCTATGATCAAGAATCAATATCCATTAATGAAGAATTGATGATCGGTTTGATCATATGAAGGGTGTAACGGTGTTCTCCAAGATCGATTTATGATCGGGGTATCAACACTCAACTATGATCAAGGAGGATGACGCCCCTAATACCTCCTTTTAAGACGATATTTGACATTACGAAGCCATCGCTTAACCTTTTGACCGACAAACTCTAGGGCATTCATGAGTTTGATGAACCGGCGTGTTTCATGAGCAGTTCTGGACAATTTTGTCCAAGTATTCATTGACATATTTTGATCTACCGCATCTAATTCGGAGGAGCACATGACGAGCACTTGGCGCCTGGTACTGCTACAATGTTTGCGAGGAACACAAATTATATGGGAAGTTGTCCAAATGCTCTTTTATCAATCATGATTCACTACTAGGGCATGTCATCTCCCATTTGAAGGTATCGCCGTGGATCCACCAAGGTTGAGGCTATTATGAAATGGGCTGTAATAATGCATCGTCACATAAGTACGCATATTTATGGTTTTAGTGGGATATTATCGATGGTTTTTCGAGGGATTTGCGAAGATAGCAAAATCCGATCACTTTTAATTCGCGTAAGAAAACAATAAGTTTGCGAACCGAACGAAATGTGCGTAAGCATTTCAGAGGCTTAAGGAGTTGCTGATGACAACACAAATACTAGTCCTGACATTAATCGAAAATCTTGGTATGCAATCGACGATCAAAGGAAGGATTAGGCTGAAGCCGCAAGATGACTTTGTGCGGATTAAGCCATTAATTTCGAGGAAGCCGAAGACATGAGGAGAACTATGAGATGAACAATTTGGAGTTATTATCCATTGTTTATGCCTTGAAGGTTTGTAGACAATTTCTACCTTGTTGGACGAATTTGAATTAAAGATCGATCATTGTGGGTTGCAACACATTTTCACGCCAGTTTAATTCTAACACGCGACAACGACGCTATCTAATTGCTTAGAGATACTTAATGATTACTTCATAATAAAGGAACGCGAAAACGAAAAGGCGATGCTTTGAGTTGGAGTGCCACGATCTTTCGCTGTTCGTTCTTCCAAACGAATTCACGCGGAGAACATTCTCACTTTGCTAAAGGTGGACGAAGGATCGTACAAGGAAGTCCGTGGATTTTATTGGACAAAAACACAATGATGGTACCATCGATATGAGTGATTTTATTTTGATAGCGATGGGTTATTGAGGTTTAGGAGGTCGGATTTACATACCACCAAACCATGAGTTGAGGATGTTGATCTTGAGCCGAGGCTCATGAAGAGCTTCATATGGCTCACCTGGGAGTTACTAAGATGAGGGCAGACCTTTAACCATTATTCTTTTGGAAAGGAACAGCTTCCATTATTACTCAAACTTCTTTGTGATAGATGTCTAGAGTGTCGCAGAGAGGGCAAAGGATGAACATTGTACACCGACAAGATGAATTCAACTTCAATACGCCATTCCTGAATTGAAATGGAAGTTAGTTTCGATGGATTTTATTGTTGGATTTCCATCAACGGCCAGGAGACACGACTCGAATTTTTGGTGGTGGTAGGTGGACACTTGGATGAAGAGTGCTCACTTTATTCTCATGGGCGTATGATCGCATCGCAGAACCCGAAGACAGCGAGAGTTTTCACGCTGAGATCGCGGAGGCCTATGGTGTACCCAGAAGATTATATCCGGAATAGAGGATCTGTGTTTACATGACAATTTTGGATTAGTTTATAAGAGGCCTTAGGAACCCAACTCAATTTTAGTACCGTGTATCACCCAAAAACAAACGGGTAGATAGAAAGAACAAACCAAACCTTGGAAGACATAAGCCTCGCGATGTACGCGATGGACCAACAAAGCATTGGGAGGAGTTCCGCCTTCTAGTAGAGTTCGCCATAACAACAGTTACTGCAGAGCACCATTAAGATGGTGCCTTTGAGTTTCTTTATGGGTGACTGTGTTGGATGCCTTGGAGTTGGGATCGGCTTGAGTTTAGGGTCCTGGTGGGACCAAAAAGTGATCCAAGAAATGGAAGAGCAAATGCAAAAAAATAAGACAAAGGATTGGGAAGTTAGCCAGATCACGCCGTAAGAGTTATGCCGATGTACACCGAAATGCACTGTGAAGCTACGAGGCTCCGAGATCGAAAGTATTCTTTACCGTTAAACCAAGATAAGAGTTGGATAAAGTTTGGAAAGGGATCTAAACCCTCAGGTTCATGGGACCTTTTGAGATTGTGGAGAGAAAGGCCCGGCCTATCGACTCAGCCTGCTCGATTCTCGAGGCTTATAACGATGTTTTCATGCATTCGACATTATAATAGTGATCCACACGCATCACATGAGTCTTCAAGCAGGTATCGATGAGGAGCCATGGTCGGTTTCATTCACATCTAAGATCTTCACGTCAACGCCATTACCGCCAAATGGTAGATCGTCAGTCTAGCGGGATGTTATATATCCACAATTTCGGCGACTCGGGGACGATATTATATATATGCCGTGAAGATCCGCATTTTGGTTTTGATAGATAGACTGGCGATACCATGGGTACTTTATTTCGCGATTTATATCGAGAAACCGACGGTTTAGACCAGAGTAAAGGTAACATACTACTATGGCGCGAATTGAATAAAACTTATTATTTGATAATACTTTCTCAAGTGATCCGACTTTTCCGATGTGTTAAAACATTTATACTGATGATGTGTTATAGATGATGACATGATGTTTTATCATTTGATGTAGACAGGTGCTAATTGACTCAGTTGTATTGAGTGCGCAGGGTTTTAAACTTGAGGATGCAAGGGCATTTCCATGGAAACCCTTTGACCGGATTGGGTCAGGGAGTGTTCTATTTGGGCTGATTTATTTACCGTGATATTTCATTAATTTGATGATTTCGATGTCGATGTTCTCGTCAATTGCCGATGACAAAATAACGATAGCTGGTCGAATTCACAGGAGCAAGTGGCCACACGAGATTTCTAGAGAGGTGTTGATGGAGAGGCGATTAAAGAGCCCCGCACCGCTAATTTCAGCAATTCTACCGGAATCAGAGGGTTAATCCACACTTAGTTTGAGGAGGACTCAACGATGCCGGAGGGCGACGCGATAGTCTCGTATGACGATTCTGCGCTTTATCCAATAAGGCGGCATTATTACTTTCTTAGAGCCCTTAGTTTCCTGCCAGTTCACCCTCGCGTAGTGTTGGATCAAGCGGTTATATATATGTCTACCTAATCACTTAGTTGGCCAGTGGCACTCTTTGAGCACGTGGTGCATCCTCAAGAGCACGTCACACAAGAAAAAATAGAAATAGGTGAGTGGAACCCTTAGAACAAGTGGTGCATCCTGAAGGGAAAGCCGTGTAAAAGAAACGAATGAGGCGAGTAGCACCCTTAGAGAACCTAGTGCACCCTGAAGGGCACGTCGCACAAAAAGAAACACAAGAAGCGAAATTTCTCGCTGGAAGCACGTGGTGGCATCCCGGCGGCACGTCATGCAAAGGAAAACGAACGAAATGAAAGGGCAATTCGGGAGAACGTGGTGCATCCCGGGCGGGCACATCACATTGATGTGGATGAAGTAAACAAAACTAAATAGCCCTAATACAATAACGCTCTTTTGTGTCCTTAAAAACAATAACTCCCCTAACCCAGTCACCTACCATAATCTTAAGTATCGTAGTCTAAAACTTTCAGGTAAAAATTTTAGTTCAACTTAAGGACGTAATTCTGAATAAAAATAACACTTAAACCGGAAACCCCACTCTAAGCACAATAGTTAGGTCTTCAAGTAAAATTTTGGGGTAAACAAAGAGAAAGTGGCGGATTTAGTTAACTAAGTGGATTTAAAATTTAAAAGAGGAAATTAATTCCTAACCTAGAAAGAACAAAAGATATTCAATAAATAATAATTGAAAGATTAATTAGGCATTTACCTTTTAGGTTTAAAAAAAAAAAAAGAAAAAGGAATTTTTTTTTTTATAGGGAAACTAAGTAAAAAGAGAAACATAGACAATTAATAAGTAATAAAATTATTTAACGCGGTGAGTTTAAAAAGTTATGAATTTAAAAAAAATAAAATGAAAGATTAATTAATGATTTTACCTTTTGGTTTTAAAAAAGAAAGAAAGAGAATAATAAAAATAAGGAAACTAATTAATAAATCTCTAAAAAGAAATAGTTTTGGAGAAACTTGGGGGATGATTGACACTTGTAAGACAGAGAAATTTGGGGGTTTTTCATTAAAAATTAAATAAAATACCGGGATTAGGGCTAGAGGTCTAAAACCCCATAAAAGAAAGGGATGAGGGGAAAAGGATGGACTGCGCTAGGATCGCTATGTCACCGAATTTGGATCGACTCATTGTTTTGTGGCGGAGTTGGGACTTTCAAATTTCTCGGGATTAGAGTGGTAGCTCAGCCATGATTTAGACGGGGAAGCCAGGGCATACTATATGACTGTGGCCCTTTAAGGCCCGGCCGAGGGGAAGCGAGTACCTAGCTGCCATTGGGAGGGTAACGGTAGTCTCTAATGATCGACGGTGAAGGGAGCTGATGGAGCCGCATAATAACGCTTGTTGCGGAGCCATAAAGGTATGTCCTTCTGTTATTGATAGAGTAGAATGCATAATTAATCGTTTCAGCAACTGTAATGGTATTGTGTAAAAATGTTAACTATGTTGTCTGAATTTTGAGTAGAGATGCAAGTCTAAAATGCATTTTGATTAAACCACATGTTTTATTCTCAGAATGGCTATAATGAACCCTTAAGTTAGGATTTAGGTAGCGTAGTTTTTTCTTGGCAACCTTGCCTAACTCTCACTGCCACACTTCTTTTATGTAAATTTTACCTATCTAAATTGATCGAATCTTCCCGCGGGATTGCATCCCGTTTAGAACTTAGGTGGACGATTGCAACTGTAACGAAATTTACCCAATCACCCTGCCAGCAGGGCTTGAACCATAACTTCACCTTGCTTCTTGAAATAAACTCATTTCCTTCACCTCTGTCTAGGATTAGATAAATTTCCGAGCTACCAGCTTTAGCTTTTTTATCGTGAATTTCAACTAATATGGTCGAAGTCATAATCGATAAATTACGAACTGGTACGGTTTGGCTTGTTTAGGTAAGTTAAATTTCGAACTGGTTTTGTTTATCCACCTATTCCATAGGTTGGATCCACTTGAAAGTTTGCCCATTTTCCTCTCCCTCGCACAATCTAAACTGGTAGGGTTTTCCAATCCCAATCATAAAATTTCTTTTAGTGGTGGATCTTATTTAGTTCCAGGGTTGTTTCTGTCTCATATTTCCTAGATCGTTTCCCCTAATCGCATCTCTGTTATTAAGTCCAAATCCGTGGGTTTCCATGTTAGATCATTGTCTGCACGGTGTGTGTAGTCTCTCGTGACAGATTTCAACCATGATTCGCTTAGCCAACCTGTAGCACGACTCCCCAGGAGGCCAGGGGACAGTTCCCTTCGCTGCGTTCGTTCCTATATACACGCGCTTTGCTGTTAGGATTTTCTCTGCGTATTGTGAAACCCCTGCATGTTAGAGCGGGGTTTCCTATGCGTTTGGGGAGGAATACTCAGGCGCTTTACCTAACCGTTGACTTCGCCCTGTTGGTCCCTTACTCTTGCGCATTGTTCTTGGGATGGAATATCCTCACACTTGTGCGTTTGCTTCCAGCTGAAACCCTTCTACCTTCATGACTCAACCCGCCTTCGCTAAGCGCTTTTCCACTTCCCTCTTCCAACAATTGCCCCGTGGAAACTAATAACCGCTATCTTCGCCATACGGCTTAGTTCGTATGAGACCCTCTTTGTTGCCAAAGATTTACCCCTCGATGAATGCATGCGCGGCTACTGGCCTCGTAGGCTCCTAGTCGCTTTGTTATTGCCACGGTCGACAAGGTGGTTAAGGTGTGGTTGGGTAAATTATATTACATCTTCACACTGTATGGGTACAGTTATGGTACCTATTATTGATGATTGGGTATTGGTTTTTAATGTTGTTGTAACAAGTGAGGGAAGGGTCCTTATTTCTTTTAAATTGCAATGCTTTATATAGAAAGCTATCGATATGGATATTCTGGTTTGTTTTTGTGGTTTCAATTGTTATCAATAATAAATAAAATGTAATGCTTATTATTAATACTCCTGGTAAAAGTTAATGTCAATATCATTTGTTTATGATAATGGTAATGTGATGGAGCGATGATGTTAGTGCCAATGATTATGGACGGTTAATGTGGATGTGGCTATCGTTTAATGGTTAGGCTAACGTGTTTGTCATAGATAACATGCTAGATGTAAGGTGTTGGTTATTTATGTATCAGAGTAGCATGAATGATTGCTATTAGTAAAGAATCTGTTAGTAATATTATTTTATATTTTGGAATTTTAAATAGATATCGTTAAATGGTAATGAAACTATTAAGTTGATTAGTATAGTTAGGGTCATTACAACAATGTTGTCATTCATGGAAAATATATTGTAGTTTCATTATGAAAATAGTTAGTTAATTTGCAAGTCTTTATATTACCAATGTAATGATGCTAGCTGTTATGGTGTAGTCATTGTAGTTTATTTATTGATACTAGCATATAAGAAGTAAGGTGGATGTTACCTTATTGCAAGGTAGGTGAGGTAAATATAATGAAGTTATTCATCATGGTAGGTTATTGTAATGATAGGTAATGACACTAGCTGTAATTTAATGTTGTTGTAATATGCATGGAGAAATTTCATTAAAATACATTGTGGGTAATATGTAAAGGTAGTACTTTATTGCATTATAAAATAATAATTTAAGTTTGGTGTTGATGACTTGATAGGTAATTTGTGGTCATTTAACTGCGAGTTATTGTAAAATCAGATGATGGCAATGTTAATTTATTGTAAGGATATTGAAGCCTCGTTGTTAGTGACAACAAATAAGTGGTAAGGTCTTGAACTAAGTATCATGGATTAATACGTGTTGGTAAAGGGGGGGTTGAAATTACTTCAATTCACATTATTCCACGAGGGGTTGGATGTCTCATCGATTAATAGAATTAATGGAGTAAGGGGTCTGAGATCGTTGCAATTTGAGTCGTAGAATTCACCTTGTCTTACCATTTGTTGGTTGTTGTCTGAGTCCCCTGTTTGCGCCCGTCGTGGGGGACGGGGTTGCTTATTTAAGTATTGTCATGCTTAGTTGTAGTGATTTTTACATTTGGTCTTCTTGTGATGGGCGGGATGTAGACACCTCCTTGTAGCCTAGTATATAAGTCTGTGTGGGTGATTGTTTGCGTAAAGAATCCTGTGCTGTGTCAAGAGTCTCGGGCCCTTTAAAGGCAGGGTTTCGACTCTTGCGACACACCTGGCAGAGATTACTAGTTCTGCCTGAGCAGTCGGCCAGGAGCCTATCTGACCTTCTCTCTCTCCGGAGCAGCGAACTAATATTAAACGCCCTGCTTTCCTGTGCAGAAATAGTAAGATCTACTACTATGGATTCTCCCTTCTGTGTTCATACTGTGCATAACCCAGTATGTCGTTAAGGGTTGTGTTGTGCGCCTTATATCTTTGATCGTTAATGCTTGCAGTTACTTGTAGAGCGTCTTGTGTATTCTTGTTGTGATCATCATGGTTGCGTCTTGTTAGTCATCGGGTGGCGACGTAGAGTCGAGTGTGTCTATTTTCTGTCTACATGCGCGCACACACCTTAACAATTAAAAAAATAAAATAAAAAAATTGCACCTGTTAGAGAGTTGTTTTCGTAACGAGGAGGGTCGTTACAATCCATCCCGCTCTAGCATACTTCTCTCTACACAGTTGGAACTCTTTGGTCTCTCTATAAATCTAGAAGATCGGTTCATGTCTACTTACAACCATCTTTATAAATTGTGAGGAAAAATCTGGTTGTACCGCAAGGATTTAGTCAGTTGATGAGGGTAAGGGTTTGGTACCGGAGATCGCAGGGAGGATTAAGCTCGTAATTGGAGAAAATTTGGTAACGAAAAAACAACTATGGTGATGGTGTCACTAATTTGAACAGTGAGTTCAAGTAAATATGCTGCAAAGGAAAATTAAGACAAGATGAGGATCATCTAGATGGTTTTTTCCACCCAGATAAGCCATATCATTTATGCCCATTAGTGCAATGATGGGGACGGAACGTCAGGTGTCGAAGCATCATTGTTGTTTGGGATAGGTGATTGGACTTCTAAGTGGTGAATTTGATGTTGAATCGTGGTTCATGACACAAGATACGTTTGTGATTGCTTAAGTACGAAGAACATTCGTGGCTCATCATTACTAGACATGCTCCATATTCATACTTTTGATGTGATTTTGCCTTCAATCATTTTAAGGCGCTCATGTGATGAGAGGATTGATTAAGGTTAAGCATATGGGTATGAGGGAATTGAAATTTAGGTGCATGGTTTTAACACTAAGGTCATAAGATCTAGTATACATTTCCATGCCTACTGTAGTTTTATAAGGAAAGGAAAATAAATAATACAATGTTACCTTTACTTTTACCATTGTATAATCAATACCCATAGCATATATGTCTTCCTTTGTATTTGAAGCTTGCAGATTGTCAGAGTTCATCTTTTTAGGTTGGAGTTTCTGGAAACTTGGTATCGGAATTTCCTGTACTTCATGAGACTTCTTTATTTTGTGCTTGTCTTCTTTTGTGTCTGGTTTTGTAGTGTTGTAGGGTGAACCTGCTGGTTTCTAAGGATGAGATGTGAGTTTGAAAAAGAGTTCTAAAGGACCTCTTTGACCCTCCCCCATGCCAAGGATGTTGCATATCCTTATGCAAGAAGATTCAACACTCTGTATCATAATGGAGAAAAGAAGATAAGAGAAAAGAAACCAAATCAAATTCCAAAAGTACATTTATCACCTAGCATATGATCACATGCCTAAAAAATTGAAATTGTCTTTCTTTTGATAACTTATTGAAAAGGGTAGCATTCAACAGTGAAGATAGGGAGGTGTTTATATTTTTTCTAGAAGAACATATCCAACCTAACTTGCTCCAGAGATTTACTATCATTATATGTTATGGATAAATTTCACAGTATAAGTAGATTAGACTCCCTAGTTAGGGCTCCACTCTTAAGAAGTTTCCTTCTTAGGTAATGTAGGCTTTAGATGTCAAATCGGTAAAGTTGACTTAGGGTAATTCTCAAATGGACATTTTCTTGTAGCAATTGTCTTGTCTGTTAATATGGAGTTTGTATCTCATAAATGTCAACAGTGACCTTTGCTTGTAGAGTTCTTTTTTTTAGATGACAAAAGTGAGTTTTTTAATCAGAAAAGTATAGATGAGACATTTCTCAACCAGAACCCACTGCCAGCAATCCTGTTCAGTACTCCGGTGGGGTAGTTGTAATAATTAGTGAGAGACATCCCTTCCCTAGGTAAAATGCCCCATTGCCAACAGGCTTGTTCAGTACCTTGATGGGTTTTCCTAGTCATACCACAGACCAGTACCCGCTGCCAGTAGACTTATTCAGTATCCCAGTGGGTTAGTTTCTTCAACACTTTTTCCATCAGAGGATTCTTGTCCATAGTCACCTATTTTGATTTTTATTAAAGAGTGTTTTTACATGGTGACAAGGGAGGCTCATCTGAAAAGCTTTTTACAGGCTGGGATGGTATTGGGTTGGAAGGCATATTGTCTTATTTGGATGTCTTTAAAGATTTGTCTGAAGGAAAAAATAAACTTATGTATTTCACATTAGATCCATATGTATAATTTTGTCTAAGTTTGTCCATAAGAGAATGACCTAAAGTTACCTTAGGGTACTGATACATCCTCTTCCATAAAAGTTTTCCTAGTGTGCCCATGACATAGAGTGTTCATATACTCATATGTTAATCTTTAGAAAAGATAATCCAATGAATACTATTAAAGTATAGTTAGGGTGAGATAGTTACTTGTAGGCTAATATAGTTTTTTATCCCTTTGATCATGCTGAAATACTATATAAAGGAAACCTCTAGACTTTAAAGAAGATTAAGCATGGTTCTTTTAACAATCATAGGTAAAGATTATGTCTTCTTTGTCAAGCAACAGAACCAAAAGAAATTAAAATACTTCCTTTTAGCTAGTAATAGAACCAAAAGAAATTAAAAATTCTTCCTTTTAGCTAGCAACATAACCAAAAGAAATTAAAGATACTTCCCTTTAGTCAACAACAGAACCAAAAGAAATTAAAGATACTTCCCTTTAGTCAGCAACATAACCAAAATAAATTATTTCTTCATAAGGGTTGCCATTTGATGTTGCATTCAGCTTCTTGGTTCCATCTTAAGTGGTTGTTTCATGTATTAATACTTCATATTAATTGACATAATATTTTGAAATATGCATAGCATTCCTTGTCAATTAGGTGATGTTTCCTGATAGTACCGTATAAGGACATACTTTTGGTACTGGGTCAGCACAGGACTGCTGGTACCCGACCAGAACAATATTTTTGGTACCAGAACAGAATAGAGTATTGTTGATGCCTACAAACTGATGTTTAGAAAGTTCTTTGAAGGATCAAATAAATTATATAAATCTACTTACAAATATAAAATGCAAAAGTAAAACAAAAGGAGGTAAGAATCCCTTGTTACCTTCAACTTATTAACAAAACACAATCCACACCTATGTACAAAAGTTTAAAAATAAACCAATCAATCAATGTGGATCAATAGGAAGGTCTCCTTCCCTACTGATGACCTTCATATTTGAATTTTGTAGTATATGTGTTAGAAATTCCTCTTTTGACAGGGGTTTGTTATAAATTCTCAACCGGTGACCATTCACAAGTAGTGGTGTCTGATGTCTGTCGATTGTCTTTATCCTAATTGAATCATTATCATAGAAAATGTCAATTTTGTAAGGTCCCATCCAAAGAGTAGTTAACTTACCTTTGAAGTTCTTGAATCTGTTGTCATACAACAAGACCCAATCTCCTTGTTGAATTTTTTTCTTTTTGAGGTACTTGTCATGCCATTTTGTTCTCTACTCTTGAATGAGGGTGGTTCTTTGAAGTGCTTCCTACCTGATTTCATCCAACTCATTAACCTGCAAGAGTCTTTGTTGCTAGGCTTCATCCAAGTTCATGCCAACTGTACTGCAGCCCTGAAGGTTTTGATCTGGAATTCTATGGGGAGAAGTACCTGCTTCCCATACACCAACTCGTAGCATGTATGCCCTATTGTATTCCTCCAGGTGATTCTATAAGCCCATAAGGCTTCTATTAATCTGTCATCCCAGTCCTTGTGGTGTAGCTGTACTGTTTTGGTAAGAATGGACTCAATAACTTTGTTGGTAGATTCTACTTGTCCATTTTCCTATGGATGGTAGGGTGTAGATTTCCTGTGTTTAATTTGGTATTTTTCTGTAACATCTTTGACTAGATTAGAGGTAAATTGAGTTCCCTGATCAGTCACAATTTCTCAAGGTACACCAAATCTAGTAAAGATGTCATTAAAAAGGAAATATACCACTGATTGTTCACTTGCAGCTGGTAAATCTTTTGCTTCAACCCACTTAGTCACATACTCAATACATACAAGTATGTACTTTTTATTTTTAGATGCAGGGTTAATGGACCCTACAAAATCTAATGCCCATTTATCGAAAGACTCAATGACTACTTGGGATTGAAGTGGCATTTGGTCTCGTGTAGTAGGCTTACCCATTCGTTGGCATTCATCACAATTGGATACATAGGTTTTAGCATCTTTGAAAATATGAGGCCAATAATAACCAGATTGTAGAACTTTATAAGCGGTCCTCTTGTCTGTCAAGTTTCCTCCACAAGGACCATCATGGCAGGCTTGCAAAATATCATGAATTTCATCTTCCCTTACACATCTCCTGATTACCAAATTTGGTCTTGTTTTGTAGAGACAATCATCGTGCCACATGTAGTTTGCACTTAGCTAAATTAATTTATGTTTTTCTCTAGGAGACAATTTCTGAGGCATCTTCCCTGTCACATGATAGTTAGCTACATCTACATACCAAGGAGTGAATGTAGAAATAGAAAAAAAAAATTCATCAGGAAAGTTATCTTCTACTGGTGCGTTATCTCTGAGATGAATCATTCTAGATAAGAAATAAGCCACAAGATTATCCTTACCAGGTCTATCAATAATGTTGATATTGAACTCTTGTAATAATAACAACCATCTTGTAACTCTAGGATTTGTTACAGGTTTGTTCATTAAGAATTTGATGGCTGACTGATTAGTGTGTACAAAAGCTTGATATCCTGTAATATAGTGTCTAAATTTATTGATAGCATGGACCACAACTAGCAATTTTTTATTTGTGACCGTATAATTAACTTTAGCTGGAGACAAATTTTTACTGACAAAGTAAATAGCATAAGGTATTTGATTTTCCCTTTGTCCAAGAACTGCCCCAAGGGCTATGTCTGAGGCATCAGTACAAATATGAAAAGGAAGGGACCAATTTGGTCCTCTTAATACAGGGGTAGTTGACAATTTCCATTTTAGAATCTCAAAAGATATTTGGCATTCATCATCCCACTTAAATTCGGCTTCTTTAGATAATAACTTGAATAAAGGGGTAACTAGGCTTGTAAAATTCAGAATGAATCTTCTATAGTAGCCATCATGCCCTAAAAAGCTGTGAACTTCCTTTTATGAGGAAGGTATTCTGATTTGTGTGATAATATGAATCTTTTCCGGATCCACTCTCATTCCAGAACCAGAGATGTGATGTCCCAAAACAATACCTTCGGTGAGCATCATATTTGACTTTTCATTACTTAGGGAAAGATTAGTTTCCTTACACCTAATCAAGACTTTTTTTATACTGGTCAAAGATACCTATAAGTGTTTTCCTTAGACTGTAAAGTCATCCATGTAGACGTCCATGCAATCATTGGTCAATTCAGAGAAAATGGCTAGGATATCCCTTTGAAAAGTGGTTGGGGCATTGCAAAGTCCAAAAGGAAGAACCCTATAAGAATAGGATCCCCATGGGCAAGTGAAAGTGGTCTTCTCCCAGTCTTCTGGTGCTATTTGTATTTGGTTATAACCACTAAACCCATCTAGGAATGAAAAATACTTCTTTCTGGACAAGGTATCCAACACCTGATCAATAAATGGTAAGGGAAAATAATCCCTATGGGTGGCTTTGTTCAACTCATTGAAGTCTACACATATTCTCCACTTACCATTTTTCTTGAGAACTATGAAAAGTGGAGACACCCATTGACTATCTGAAATGGTGTATATGAGATTGTCTTGAAGGAGTTTTTGAAATTCCTCTTTTACAATATCTTTAAGGGTTGGATTCATCCTTCGCTGAGGCTATCTAACTGGTCTGACTTGTTTATTAGTGTAGATATGATGCGTGCATGTATCAGGGTGAATGCCTTTCATGTCTGCATAATCCCATGCAAAGGCATCAAATTGTCTTTAGAGCATTTCAATTACTTGTATCTTTTGTTTTGGTTCCAAACTAGAGTTGATATACAAAGGTTTTCATGGGATAATCTCAACAACTTCATTACTTTCTTCCTTCTTTGAGGGAGCTGGTGATAAAGTATATAATTGAGTGATATCAGGGTGCCAAGTTTGTTGAAATTTGGAACTGAAAATGTGTGACAACTCTACAAAAGACCTCGGGTATTCAATACAAATTGTATTAGCCAAAAATAAACTTAAGACTTGTTCATCTGATTGTTCTTACATTCCTCTTACTTGTTCAAGTGTTAACAGGGGTCTGATGCAATCTTCTTCTCCATAAGGGTTTTCCAACTAGACATGTATTTACTGTGCTGGTTGGGAAGGAGGAAAGAGGACAAGATTTTGGCTATGTGTGCCATTCGATATAGTCATCTCACCAGACTGACAACTGATAGAGGCATCTATTGTGGCCAGCCAAGGGAGACCAAGAACTACAGGGTGTCCTAGTTTGGAGGATGATTTAGAGCAGATGACTAGAAAGTCTACTGGATATTCCCAAGAAGCTAGAGTGACTGTGACATCATCTAGACTTCCTACAGGGCTAATGACTGACTTATCTTCCAACTCTATCATGGTTTGGGTTGGTGTTAACTGGTTGATTTGGAACTTTTGCATAGTGTCAAAATGCATTACAACAATTGTTGCACCCAAATCAATGAGTTTGTTTGGTAAAGAAATACCATTAATTTCAACAGTGACTACTAGGTTCCCAGGGTCATTATATTTGTATGGCATTTCAGAAATAAATTCAGATAATTACCCCACCACCTGAAAAAGGGGAGGTTCCTTCTTATTCCTTCCTAGTTTCTTAAGGCAAAGATCCCTGATGATTTTGGCATATATGGGGATATCCTTAATCACTTGTAGCAGAGGTATTTTTATACATACATTTCGTAATTCATCCTCTATATATTTGTGCAAGGGTGGGTCAGGTTTCTTCACTAATAGTCTTTCAGGGTAGGGTGGAAGATTAACTTGTTGAGGTACTCGTACAGACTAAGAAGTGATTGGAATAGGAGGGGAAGTCTCTTCTTCTACAGGGGTGGTTTGATTGTTTTCTTCCTCAGAATGATTATCATTTTCTTCCTGAATTATTACTCCAGGATTTGATTGATTTGTAGTTTTACCTGATCATAGTTGAATTTCATAGTTGGGAAAGGCTTGAACTTTTGTATTCTACATAGGGTGGGTGGGTCAATTATTGGGCTTAGGTATTGGTTGGGCAGGGATTCCTATTGGTCTCGGAGGGTTGTGGGCAGCTTGGTTTTGTGGCTATTGATTGGCATTTATAGGTACTTGCTGTTGTTGGTTAGGGTTCAAGGGGGTTGTAAATTGTTGTTGTATAGGAGGTGGGAGTAAAAGGGTTCAAGGGGGCTGTAAATTGTTGTTGCATAGGAGGTGGGAGTAAATCTTGCATCTATGGTGGGTTAAATCTAGGTAGCAATTGGGAAATGTTTGCAGGATACTATGGATATGTAAGGTAAGAGGGATTCCCCACACTGTGCTCCCCTTTGAACCTTGTTTCAAGGTTGATTTGAGCTATTTGAGGTGCCCATCAGGATAGATCATTAGGGAGACCCCACTTTTGTTGCTGATATCGGCTAGGGGCCTATAAAATGCATTGGGGTTTGTGCTCTCCAATGTCTTATGGAAGGGTATGATTTTTCTTGTGAGACTCCTCCTCCCCATACATGGCCGAACACAGGTGTTGACACCTCGAGCGTGGGGTGCTCTAGTTGTACACAAGTTACAGATTCTACATTTGATGAACATTCTTTCTCACCATGCTTCTTTCACAATCTAGATAGAATATTGCCAAAACAATCTCTTATTCTTTGCTTCATTTTATTTCAGGTATCTAATCAAGTTACTAATTGTGCCTCATATGTTTGTTTCAAAGTTCTCTAATAAATTCTCCAGAATCCAATTTATGGTGATACCTCTTGAGCTTGTCTTGTATTTCTGCTAAAATAATCTCTTTGTGTTTTTCCTATTTTAGCTTGTCCTATTGAGTATCTTCTACAAGAATCTGCTGGAATCTCTTAAAAGCGATTTTGTGCACATCTCCTCACAATCCTAGCAAATTTAAAAAATTTATACCATCTCTCTACTACCTTTTCAAAATACTGCCTACTACACTGGTCCAGAATATTTGATTTTGGTAGTTGTATAAGAACCTTTCTAAGTAGTCTTCAAGGCTTTCATCTTCTGCTTCCTTCATTTTAAAAATGTCATTCTTCGCATTATCCTTACAATAGTCTTAGTATTTCCATAAAAATGTGTATTTCATCTGATCCTCCGAGAGGATTTCAGCTTTTCTCCCAATCTCATGAACCATCTTAAGGTTGAATCCTTCATTGTAGCAAGAAATAGCTTAAGTTTTTTGGGCATCATTTGAGTAGTTATAGCTTTCTACATAATATGCCAAATCTAATAAAAATAAATCTAGATTTTTAGTTGACATACCTCTGAAAGAGGGTAATGATGATAGTGGGATGTTTTCATGCTGATGTTTATGGAAAAATCCAATATTGGGAACCCAAAAGTTCTAGCCCCAAGGGGATGCATTCTCCTTTGTTCTTCCATTCCAATCATAGGATGGTTTAGAAAATTGGATTTTGTGTGTGTCTCTCGAACATTCAATGTGATTCACGCTCACCAATTCTAATGTTGATTCTTTTGAGCCTGTAGGGCTCTTTCTCCTCGAGCCTCACGATTCCTTTAAACTTTCTCCGACGGATTTTTTTCCCGCCAATTGATTATGGGGGTTGTTTTGAACATTTAGAGCTTATAAATTCACCTCATACATCTCGAGACTATGCATAATATGGAAATTTGATTCTTTAGCTGATTTGAAATCCTAATTCTATCTAGAGGTAAGAAGGAAACTGGCCGAGAAACCGTTCACTGAGTGGCCACGCGGGTTTTCACACCCACATATTAAACGCTTTATCCTCCTCCCTCAAGAAGCCTTTAAAATCATTTAAAAACTCTGAAAACAATCTAAGCTAAAAATCACTTCCTACCGCTTGCAACTCCCCGACAACTACTTAAAAATGTTACCTATTTATATGTGTATATATCTACTCATTAATTATCAATAATCGAGATTCATAATCAATAGTTACAAGACAATCTTCTAGGCGAAGTGTAGAAGTTCTAATGTCATGAGTATAGAACTTTCTAGATTATGCATGCTGGAAAAAAACAAACTAAAAAATCAAAACACACTTTGGTTGTCTTTCGTAGAGAGACTATCTACTAATATGGCACATGCTAGTATGAGATGGATTTCTTTTGAAAAATCAACTCTGCCATCTGACCCAAAAAACTAACTATGCAGTAATAACACTTTGAAATGTATATCACACATCAATCATCAAGACATAGTATGAGTAATTCAATAGTCAATATATTGAATATATTGTGGTTCACAATGTGTTGTTGTATACATCACTAGTTCTCCATCAATTATGTCTCACTATTGCTGCCAACATTCATGTCCATGAAACAAAACCAAATTCATAAAAATCGTAAACATAGCATATATGCAAAACAGAGTAAGTAAAGATCTCTAAACACTCGAAACCTAAACTGGACTATACTTCTATCCACTAAAAGGGTCAAAGCTTCATCTAGTCTAACATCTATACTATTGAAATCAACTACTAACACTAATCTATAAGAATGGTGACCTTTGTTGGGAGGTGGTCCCTTGCCACTTCAACAAGTCAACACTGACTGGAGTCTACGGTAAGATTTCTTTCAATCCACAGATTCCTCTTACTCAAATTTCAAACATAGAATTAAGAAAGCAACAACTCAACTCACATTCATTCATAAATGATCAAGACCAGGAAATAAATGACATCCTTCTATTAAATTCAACTCAAAATCATTTCAGATATAACATCGTCAGTTATACCGTAGCAGCTAATCCTCTACTACCTCCACCATCCCTTCCATGACTATTTAAACAGCCTTAGTCGTGAAACAGAAGGAGGTGAAATCTCTAGCAAATCACTAATTGTCAAATTTATATATTCTATTAAGATATTTAATTTCATCCTCACGACACAAAGTGTATGAGGATGAAGTAATAAACAAACAATCTTATCATATTCTTGCTAGATATTTAATGATTCAACAAAACATCCAACAATTATCTTTGTACGATCTGCAGCTAAACTTGGTATATTTTGCTTCATATCGTAACGGACAGATGTGAGATTCGGGTAAATGGTACCATGATAATAACAAGATGCAAGTGGTTGGTACTGTGACTAGAACAAATCATGGCCGCTATACCGGATCGCGGACAAGGGATGGTTGGGTACCTAATCCGAATGAAGGTGCTTTGGTAATCGATTCCTGCATGCTAATCCGCATAAGTACTTCAGATGGTCAGAGATGGCACAAAGGTTGGAATTCATCTAGATGTCAAAGGTTATATATGGCAAATTAAAACATTAGCACATGAAACATTTAGTCTCCTAGCTCAATAAAACCACAAAATGCATGAATTATCCATACTTGACGGTGACCTCTTCATCAATGGATAATGGTATTGTTCTTTGTCATTTATCCAAGCTTTTAGGTAAGCCAAACCCAGATAGATGAGGAGTATATAGGGTAGTGGGATGTTAATTTAGAGGCTCACAACTACCCACTTATGACAAGGGGCCAAGCAAGAGGGGTGCTTCACAATTTCATAATTGTGAACTCATGAGTTTCCTCGAACTCCCAACTTGCAAAAACTCCGAATGTTTCATATCATATCAATCTGGCCATCTCCCTCCGACGATCAAGGTTGTGATTGTTCGTGAATTCGAGAGCATCATGAGTTCCTGCAACTTTCACCTTTGACTTCTCCAACAAGGAAGTCGGCAAAATGTTGATCTCTTTGCAACTGTCCTCCTCGATCCAATGACCCAACGCCTGGGTGATTCTCAGATTTTGCGAGTTGGAGTGATGGGTCTCTGGCCATTTCCTCTTCTGAGGCCACTGATCAATAACATAAGGTCCTTTCAAGACTCCAATCCAACATATGAGGGTCTAATATCCTCCTCTGCTTGCTCCTCCGTCAAGACTCTAACAGACATCGGGTTTTCGAGATTGGTGATCCAACGGCCACCGCTTACTCTAAAATATCTAAGTGTCAAAGGCTACAACCTTGATCCATCGGTCTTTATGTGGCGGATATCGTATGTGTGCATCCGTAACGCTATCTCTTCTCGGTGATTCTGAGCTTTCTCTCATCCAGATCTTCCAAAAAGACTTCTAGTGCCCACCTCACACATTCTTCCTTTCTCATCTTCTCATCTCTCGAGCTTTGGTTCATTGTTATTCTTTCATGTAATATGCCATCAGCTATTGTTGATCTTTTCATCAATGACAAGCACACTCGCTCAGAAAACATGCCAACAAGAGGTTGTTCCTAGTTGGCTAGGAGATTAATATTTAGTTGGGCATTTGGGCAAGCTCAAGGACAAGAGAACCAGGGAATAAATCAACTAATCTACAGGTAAAGGTACGTATTTTGTGTATTTTATGATGTTAGTGGCTGTTGTTGTTATTATGTTGTTAGTATGTTGTTAGTATGTTGTTGTTATTATGTTGTTGATTATCATGTAAAGAAAATCAAGAAAGTAAAACAATGAATTAAAAATTGAAATTAAGGTCTTATATATGGTGTTTCAAAAAATGAAAACCTAGGGCTTGAACAACCATTTAGCTATGCAAACCAGTCCCTAAGATAGCATGTAACCTATAACCTAGAAACCATTATTTACAGGGATAAAATACCTATGGAACCAAGAATTATGAAGCCCTAGAAAATCCCTAATATGAAGATCTGTATACCAACTGATCTGTATTTATAAAGGCTAACTCGTAATGTTTGGATTGTAGAAGTGAAACTCTTCACATTCCCTGTAAGTCTTACTAATGTAAGTCTTACTACTGCACTTTTGTACCCATTCTATCATTTTTATCCATGGCTTTAGTGTCTACATTCAATATAATCTGCAGGACTAATAGAGGAATTAAGTGAAGAAGAAAGAGAATTAAGAAAGAGCTTCTAATAGGTGAACAGTAACACCCAAAATAAAAATAAAAAATACAGTGAATAGAAGCATAATGTTTGTTCCTGGGATTTTTCTTATTTTGGGTTTTATTCTTGTGGATATTTGGTGTAATTAAATGCAATAGTCATTTTTCTGCACTAAAAATTCTTAAGAGGAAAACCTAAAATAACAGCAGAGAATGAAATGAACACAATAAATGAGAAGTAAACGAGCATTCATATTTAGTTGTTTTTTTACTTGGAGAAAACCTTTGGGAAACTTCAAAATTCCATTGTTTACTCATAAAAGGTGATATGTGTTACAGTTAAAAACAAGTTGTTACCCACTTGCCACTCGTCACTTTCAATTTTGAGCTTTTACAATGAGATGCCATGAATCCTTGGTTCTTCTTTCTTCTGTATGCAGCTTTGGGTCTCTAGAAGCAGATGCTATAAACACTCTGTTTTGTCTCCTCCATAAAACTTGTATCTGTCATAACGAATGATGAAACTCTCATATCAAACCCAGTTTTCTAGAGATCCTTGTGGACAATTTATTAAGTGTTGGTAGGCAGCGTTGAGATAGAGTCTACAATTATCCATACTAAGTTATTTCCAGCACTGAGCCATAGTATAAAGCCATTTTCCACTTAGTGTACTGTAACTTGCATTACTGGCATTAACAGTATTGCCTACAAGCTGGGTCAAGAGAGAGGAAATGGACCAATCAAAAATCCTTGCATCTGTGTTGTTTGTATTATTTGTATTATTCCAGGTGAGACCATCCAAGAAAATGACTTTTGTATGGAAGTCGAAATGATATAAAAGAAAGCATCGGACTAAATAAATGTATGCCAAAAAAACGTGTGGTAGTTTTGGAGAAGAGCCTTTGTAGATTTCTCAACGCATCCACCACAAGAAGATCTATCCAGGTCTCCCCTGCACTGAGCGATACCATAGACTTTATCCTCCCCTCTCATTCAAATCTTGCATAAATTTTCATATTCAGTGTGCATTTATCGTCATATTCAGGTTTCCTATGATCATCCATCTATATGATATTTTCGATACCTTCCTTGAAAGTGAAAATCAATGTTCATTGTTGGAAAGGAAAATGAACATAGGATTGATTAGTTGGTGATAAAACCTTTGAACCAAAATAAATGGCATAGGAAAAAAATAGTGAGTAGAGCCCAAGAAACCATAGCTCATGCATAGCCCGTCGAACGTCTCATAGTTGTAGTTCAGGAATCCTGAGGTAGAAAGCTCGAACCTCCAAACCTATGATGCATGACAGAATTCCATCGAAGGACATCCAACCTTCCTTTCTTGTCTTCCTTCAAAAACTTGTAAATATAATACGGCAAAAGGGCTCAATAAAAATGTGGGTTCCAGTAGAAAATTTTGTAGAGACCAAGTGCACTAATGCACAAAATCTAGCCACAAATTTGACCCATGATCGAATATTCTCTGGTGGCCGATCGTATTCAAAATCATCGGCCATCCAAGACATATTTATATGCTTCCATCCTTTATCTTCTGAGAGCATCTTCTCATCTCCCATACAATTTCCAAATATCCGTATATTTGAACAGTTTCTTTAATTTGATTATTTGTAGGAACCCAATCAAGATTACAAAATATTGATGAACCGTCAGTTCCTGAAAGAATGATACTACATAATAAATTGCAAGCAGACATCTTGACGAGTGTTCCATTAAGTTGAAGGCCCAACGTACAGTAAACTCATCACAGTGACTACAAGATAAAATCACGTTGAGAAGCCAACCACTTATTAAGAGCTCTACCATGAAAGACTCTCCATTTTCATCACTCAAGCCTGTCATTAATCTAAGCTCACTGTTTTTTGAAAGTTTTTGTAGTAGAGGACACACAGCAACTTCGAGAACAAGAAGCTTTGGAGAGGAATTCTAAGAACCAAATATTCTTTCTCCCCATGATGCAACCTCAATTGTTGCAGCAATATTATGGACATGCCTTTCACAGTCACTAACAAACCCAGACAATTTCTCCTCTCTCTCTTCTTTTCCTCATTCTTAGTAGCATCCTCTTTATGTGAGCTTGTTTCGACAGAGTACGTCCTTGTTTTTTTATTCTCTTTCAACGATTTTAATCTTCTCTTGATAATGGTTGTGAAGAATCTCATCCAAACCAATGATATTTGCGGTTTTTTTTTGGTCTGGACCCTTGTGCAGAGCTCGAGGGGAGCTCAAATCCTCCATTTAAAAGTCCAAAAAGTCGATGTCCTCCATCTCCTATGAAGCAAACCCTTGCTGCAGAGTGGGCGAAATTCGCGCCAGGCTCAAATATAATTTAACAGAAACCCTTGGGAAATTGTTTAGTAGATTTTGTGGCAATGAAGATGGAGGAGGTAAATTAATCATAGTAATGAAGTCAAACAAAAAAGATATAGATGAATCCGCACTGTAAAATCCTTCTTTATTAGAAAAATGCACGAATCATTTAATGAAAACGTGGTGAAATTGTTGAACATTAACTAATGACGCCTGGTTTTATCTAAATTTTCAAACTAGTATCTAATAAATTCCACCCACCCTAGTGCAGTGCAACTAATTCTACTAACTTGTGATAAAATATGTAGTTTATATCCAATCTTAAATCCATAAGGCATAAGCCTACCTGATATTTTGTGAACTACAAATCATAGGACATTTCAGTGTCAGCCAAACTGTTACTCCATGAAAGTAGGTTGAGTGTATAATTAAAACTCATTGTCATCCACACACTGTCATCGTTCACTGAGACAATTGGAAATTTTTGTCAAACAAAACAATATGAAGAAGGGACATATATCTACCAACTATTAATTCTACAAATTCTGGTATCGATACCTGATTACACCATTCTAGAAGTGCCAAGAATAGTTATTCAGTTTGTGAATATCATTCACAATGATTTATCTGACTCTGTAAATCTGTTCTTGAGGATCTTCCCGCCGAAAGAACTCTTGGGTTGTTCAATTATATCTTGTAAACTACTTCATTGAGATTGATAAAGTATTGCATGACAAGTGAATAAGAAGGTTTAAATTTTTTTAGACCTGTAATATGTGTTTTATGTACATAAAGAAGCATGGATTCATTGGTAAGCATAGGAATATATTATTTAGCGGTATCATTTCCCATGTTTTTTACCTTTCAATTATGTAACCCTAGCAATGACAATGACTCCCACAGCCCAACCTCTCAATTTCTTAGTAGCTAGTCTAAGTAATATAGCGCTTCAATTCTAAGATTCTGAGATTATTGCAGCGTTGATACTTTTGTAATCATTTCACAAAATATAGTTTGGCTTTTTCTTTTTTTTAATTACTTTCAATCATTATTAATCAAGACATATGTGAACAATGCTTAGCATATATATAAAGAATGTTGAATAGGAGTGTTTTATTATGTTTTTCCTTGAATGTATGTTCATAACATTATGTGTTCTTAGTTGGAGTATGCTATGTATTAAAAAAAGAAATATTATATAATTCTATGTTAATCAATTTTGTATATATATATATATATATATATATATATATATATATATATATATATATATAGATGGACATAGATATAGATATAGATATAGATATAGATATAGATATAGATATAAAAGATAGAGGCACTACCCCCAAATTATTCTATGTGAAATGTTATGCCAACAAAGGGAAGAGCAAGGGCTAAGGTTCATTAATTAAGAACGTAGAGCCCCGAGTGGGTCAATTAAGGAACATGTGGCTTCCTCTTAAGAGGCCTCACAAGTTCAAATCCAGAGGGAGTAGGGCATGTATACCTATGATCTCACTGCCAAAACGACATTTGAGGGGGGTCCATTTTTGTTTGTCCTTGAAATTGATATTGATATGTGATATTGATATGTGATAGTCACCTTAGCTAAGTAGTTTTGAATAATTAAAGAGGAATTTTTTTTATTATTCCCTTCAAACGATAAGGAATCACTAGTCCATATTAGATAAAGGAAACATAATGTTGATTTTGATTTATAGTAAGATGTAATATATATTTTTTTCTTTGATCATATTGTGTTGTAATTTTTATAGTATCATATATATGTGTGTGGTGAATCGAAATTAAATTTATTTTGTTTTGTCAAAACTTATTGTGTCAATTGATGAAGGTTGGTAATCAAAAACTAAGTGCAAGTTTATATATATATATATATATATACCTAAAAGAGGAGAATTTGATGATGTTAAGCTAAGTCTTATCCTTTGTAGGGATACTAAGGTGCATAATGCAAGTGGTTCTAGTTTGTGTTACCTCATATGACCAACCAAAGCATTTTTAAGAACCCATAAATGTGTGCCAGTATGGGTGAGGCACCAATAACTTACGCGATACCAAAGAAATTATTTCATAAAGAGGTCAACAAGTCCTAAGTTGTTTTGGTGTTTTCATATTCTGAGCGAAGATTAATGGTGGTTCCCATAGATCATGTGATAGGCGTATATATATCAAAAAAAAAAGTTCCGTAACCCATGTGTCAACATGGTTCTATTTGCATATAGGGACATTTATAATAGTGATTTGTTGATAGAAAGCATGATTTTTCTTGACTATGATGAAGAGAATCCATATATCAACATTTAACTTCATTCGATATGTAATTTATATGACATAAGAGGAAAGTGAGATTCAAACAATGAACAAACAAAACCATAAAAGTGATGAAATCATATGACAATCAATTAGTAAGTGTTAGTTAATGTTCCTAAACTTAGAAACTTTTGAGTACCAATCTCATGGGTGATGGCATAACTATTTTCAAGTTAGAGAGAGCACCAAATAAATAATTCTTGTTTATAAATATCAAGATCTCCTAGGTGGGATTATATGTATCACTTAATGAAGTCGATGTTCAAACTCAATATAAGGTTAACTTAACTAAAGAACTGAAGGATGATGAGCTAAGGTTCTAATTAGTGAACAAACCAATAGACTATACTCTAAAAAGGAAGCTCCTATATGAAACTTAGGAATAATAAATCTATAAGAGAAGGTGGGTCGATCATTAATTAAATTTAAAATTGATAATAAAATTAGAGTCTGGGACACTAGAAGGTGCTCTTACAAATAGTAGTTGGTTGGGTCAATATATTAATAGCCTCGACATGTTTTTAATCAATGAAGGTACAAAGGGACCAATATAGAATAGGGTTTGCATCATAGAAAACACATATAAGTTGTGTCATGAATTTTCCTTATATTGAGATCGGCCATAACCTCGGGAAGAAGTTTTGTTTTGAAGGGTGGGTGTATGTAATGCCACCTTTTGACTTAGATAGCTAGAATTACCTAAGGCCTAATCACCTTTATTTTCTATTTACTGTGAAACTATTAATGATACACTTCAACTTTTAAGACATATGAACCTATGTGAATGTCAATTATATGAATGTTTAACGTTATTTGAATTATGATGGATATTATACAATCTATTTCTAACATGAAATTTTTTACATTTAAAGTTGTTGGTACGTGGATACTGAATTGATATTATGGTTAAATGAATTTACATGATGATAATGCATATATATGTATAAGTTTGTGTTATATACTAATATGCAAGTCAATGGGCTATGGAATAGCCAAAGGATAATGATAATAAAAGGTTGATGTCATGAACACCGACCGAGAAACAATATGACCTATGAATATTTGTATGTGAAATTATGTTGGTTCGAATGCATTGGTATGATATGTGGACCAGTGTAATTTTTTTTTCTAGTTGGTGAGACTGCCTAAAACTAAATGTACAATGAAAAATTTCCCAGCAACACAGTGCCACTGTATGTTCCAAGGTAGGGTGTGGACCCTAGTCCTATTAGGAGGGGTGGAGGAATTTCCCACCATGTATCCTCTGAAACCTGGAGTCATGGGAGGACGATGTTAGCTCACGTTCCCCTAGATGTGTGATGATGACTGTCAGTTGCCTGCTGGGGAAGCTTGGTCAAGAGAGTTGACACTTTTTCTTACAGGTTATATGTAACGACCTCCTCATTACGTCAACAATCCTCTTAAAACAAATGCAATTTTTTATTTTTTTTGTTACAGGTGTGTGTGCGCATGTACAAGGAAATAAATACCTTCGACTCTACGTTGCCGCCCGACGACAAATAAGACGCAACCACGATGAACACAACAAGACGACATAAGACACTCAACAAGTGACTAGATGCATTAACTATGATCAATCGACAATAAGTAAAACTGACTACCCCTCCATCCTACCCTGCAATGGTTAGGACCTCCAAGACACATAAGCAATGTTCAAGCCCAGGTTCCCATCGATTTTAACCATTTAAGGTCTCAGGTTTGGCGACTATTCTGAGGAACATGGAGGTGTCTACATCCCGCCCGACACCATCAATACCAAAAAAAATGCTAAATCTACCAACATCAATGATTAACTAAGATTCGTTCTATCAACCACATTCCATTTAACCAAGGGTGAGGGTACTTCTTACTATTAACCATCATACATTAACTTTAATTAACCATGTAGTAATAATATATCTCTAAATCAATCCATCATCATCAATATTTATTGGCGCATTAAAACATTCATTCTCTGTACATGGTGCAAGGGTTGTTATTCCAATAATCATTGATAAATCTATAATGCAAGAAAACATTGGGATCCATCATTCATTATTACATAAATTCCTATTGCGCACAAGTCTAAATTCTAAAACTCAAATCGTGACAAGAAGTTTAATTGCACAATATTACAATAATAATCATTCAACCATATAGAATATGGGAATACAAGCATCTTACTTAACAACAAGGTAATCACACATCTGAACACCTGCAATATTAACAAGGAAACCCACCCCTGAACGTATTTACTGCCAACTCCATAATGGAAACCAAATATATAAGCATTACTTAAACTTAAAATCATTATGACACAACCACTCTCTTTTCTTGAGATATCATCTGAATTAATAAAATATCCTAATAACATAATAAAATGATAAGGTTAAATAATGGATCCACCACATAACGCAATAGAATGATAAAAGTCAATCAAAAATATTATTGTTTAATTAAAAAAAGAAGTGGGACATTATTTAAAATAAAAGAAAACTAAATTACTGTCTACATGTCGGATATATATATTTTACGAGACCCATTGAAAACAATTTCATTACCCTTAATATTATTAAATTTCATTATTTCCTTCTTCTTTCCAAATAATGACTATAGGTGGGTTATATTACCCTAAAATATCAATAAGAGGCCATCTTTCAATTGTCTTCTATAGAAATATTCCCAACTTGATTCTAGACTAGACAAAAGAAAAAAACAAAACCACCGCCCAGAAATTTGGTGGAAGGGACGTCAAAGTCAAAATTTGTGGGCAATTCTTCCTACTTCTCTGATTTTTGGATTACAATAATCGAATCCCATTCTCCTTTGTTATTCGTTGCCTTAAACACTGGCGGACACCAATACAGTATTCTGTAATATTGCACTGCAATGAACTGTTACCTTCGAATTCATTTTGTGGTTATCCTGTACCTCAATTCTTTATTATTATTATTAAGTGTGATTCACAATTATCTCGAATCAACTTTACTGTAGTCACGAGTTTCCTTTGAGATAAACTCACTAATTAAAGCGGCAATATTAAATGACGGAAAATTTTATTCCCTGAATCCCTCTGGAAAGAGTTCAGACTTTACCCAAAACAAAATTAGTCTCTTCTTGGACTCAGATTAAATTTTATAATGTTGTCATCCCCGCAAATAACATATCTCCAAGTAGAACCATTGCTTGACAACAAATGAACAATGAAGCGATCATAATTTATCTACTTTTAATGATATTCAATTTAAGCATATTCTATACCACGACATTTGTCCCACGATAATCAATTTAATTTAAGCATATTCTATAGCACGACTATGCATTCTTAATTATTAAAGGAACAATTTATTGGTTTCCAAAAGTTAAATAGAAGACCAGAAACTATAAGATATCTGTAATTCAATAGATGGCAAGTATTATCAATAAATTCGCCTTGAAAAAAAAATGCAACTGTAAATGACTGCAGAGCTGTCTAAATCACCAAGCAAAAAGATTTGCTGTCAAAAAAGGTAAGAAAAGGGAAAGCACAGGTGACCGACCGCGTTTCAAGGAAATTCAAGTCCCCAAAAATAGTTTCACCACGCAGTAGGGAGCCGCAATCAAGGGCCAACTCGCCAGAGAAATTAATGTGCCAGAAAAACTCGTAGAGACAATGATGCATGTTTACGCAGAGGTAAAAAAAAATGCTATAACACTGATAGATTATTGCCCAATCATAATTAAAAATGTTAAACGTACTTGCCCAACAATTAACTCACATTTTCTATAAGAAGGAAGGGTGAATTTGATAGTTACGAGATTGACAATTATTATTGAAGGGTTGTGGGTCTGAGTATGTTCATTCGTAAAATTTTATACCTGGGACCCATCAGTCTGATGCACGTAGGCCAAGGTGGGAAAGACACCCAGGCAGGATGGTGGCATCCATCTTTACACAGGAAGAATGACACGCGGCCAAGGTTGTTTACACAGTGGTGACAGACCGCTCAAGTTATTTACACAGCTCTGACAGGGATGATATTTGGGCACAAGATTTGGACTGAAGGAAATCTGTACATGACAGATATGGGGTCGATATCCATCTTAACATTGAAGAGTCGTGGTGAGGGGTCCGAATTTTCAAGGCAAGTTGGGATTCGAGTCTGAGTTAAATTCTTTTGTTGCCAATTAAAGGGGTTGACTTGCAATTTGGGTTGCAGGAAAAATTTGAGACAAAATCCCTTGCCGGTTCCTAGCCTAAAATGAGGCCAAATGGATACTCACCATCCCTCGACGATAGGGCGCATAAGTGGCTCAGTAATCGGTGAACTCTACTACCAGATCCGCCACTAGCATACCGACCCTTAATAAGATTTTAAATATAAATAAAAAGGATCGTTATCCAATAAAAGTAGTTATCGACAGAGGACTATCTAATATATAAACAATTTGCAGACGAAAATTGAATCAATTACACTACCAATCCACCGGTCAAATCGGGGAGTTTTTTTTTTTTTATAATCAAGTTACTGAGTGTTGGGTAAGACATTGCAGACTAAGACTGATTTCAATTTTCATTCCAGAACCTCGTTATAACACAGACACACAAAACGCTGGCCCAACCAGGGTATTCAGAATGCAGACTCATAATGTTTATACATTTTTCTTTTCTTATCAGAATGCCAAAAATGCAGGCAGAAAATTGATCAACCCGACCGATGCCAGAATAGCAAGGAATAACATACAGACAAGCACCTTAATCGATATTTTTTTTTTTTTGTTTCTTTATCTATCAACAGAAGGAAAAACATTAATTACAGTGGCATTGACATCTATAAAACTTACACAACATTTACATAGAAACCAATTCTATTATCGGAGGTTTTTCAGTAGCTAAATTCATTATATGAGGTTTCTCAATAACAATTAGTTGTAATTTATTCCCCAAAAACCCATAGAATATAACCCTGTACATGATTTCAACCACACAACTTATCACGAAGAACCTTAAGAATAAACATTCATTTAGTCCATTCACAGCTGATAACCCATTCCCGGCATGAGTCTTAATGCATACAATTCTACAAATTTGAAAATCATACCGTTGCCTCAATCTCGTCCTTCAGTGTCGTCTGCGCTTCATGCCGCTCCCGCTTGCCGACCGTAGAGACCTCACCGGTACCTCCCAGCCAATCGCTAGGGGTACTCTGCTTCCCCCTTATCCCCCCGAGCCACAAAGGACAAACACACTATCCAGATGGTAGTCTAGCTTCCGAGCTCACCTCGCAAGGTCGAGCTACCACTCCTAANGTCAAGTAACAATCCGCCAGTGTAACGTTACGCTAACAGTCGATCCCTTTCTTCCTCGTCTCCCTTTTCTTTTATAGAGTTTTGAGACCCACCAACTTTCCTAATTCACATTTTAAATTAAGTTTTAATAAAATATTCTAAATATTCTCCATCACACAAGTGTCATCCATCCCCCTCTTTTCTCCAATAAATATTTTCTTTAAATTTATTAATTGTCTCAAATCCCTCACCCACCTAGAGTCCCTCCTAAATTTACTCCTAGGTGTTCCTAGATCCCCTTACATATTTTAAATACTTTCCTAAAAAACAAGATATTACTAAATTATCTCAGATTAGCAGGTTCTTAATTGCAAATTCCTTACTATGTTGACCTTGCTTTTTACCATAAGTTCTCATCTTTCCTTTATTAAGTTTCCTCCATTACTTAGTTTCCTAATTCTTATTATCCCCTTCTTTCCCTTTTTTATTAAAGCCCAAAATGGCAGTTGCATTATTAAATCTTTCCCTTTTATTATTAATTTAATATCTTTGTACTTCCACAAGTTAATGAATAATTTCTTCTTTGAAATTTTTAAATCCACTATTTTTAATTAAATTCTTACT
>SNQJ01S0015026.1:65572-83032 GCA_010110895.2 Picea sitchensis | reverse complement strand
GATTATCTCTGTGTCACAATCAAATGTTGAAGAGTCAAGGAACTTTAATGTCCCTTAACAATTTTTTTTTATTTGGGAAAATTGGGGTACATTAGAAATACCAAGGATGTTTTGAGGCTGGAAGGGAGGTCTCTCTGGTCGAGGTTGTACAACTCCTTTCCCAATCTAGTTAAAGAACCCATCTTGGAACAACTAGTTCAATTCCTAGGGATCATCATCAAAATGAATGGAGAATCTAGGCCTTCTAGCCCCTCTGTTCCATTTTCCTATTCCTCTATTATTTCTTCCATGACTTCCCCTACTGAAGAAACTCAACTTGTAGCTGCAATTCATTAGTAATTAAGCCCTTAATAGACCATACATGACATTCTTCTTGCATGAAACAATAATTGGCTCAGAAATTGACACAAGATGCATGCAAATCCATCCATAAGAAACTATTTAATAATTTCCAAGTGAGCAAGGGGGGACAAGGTTATTGGGACATATGAAGGGAGTGTAATGAGAAAAAGGTGGTGTAATGAGGGGGAATAGACACATGAATACTTCTCAACAATTTATTATATAATTTAACTATGTAATAAAATACCAAAAATATCAGTTGCCAACCATTGTCGTGTCGTATCTCTTGTCACTGTTATACAAAGTTTTTTAATTTATTTTACAGAACAAGGATGCCAAAAATGATAATGGGATTATGAGGGGGGTATAATGAGCGAAAAGTGGTAGCATGAGAGGGAATATAATATGGATACTATTCATATAAAAATAAATCAAATCAAACATTCAAACATAACTCTGTTGAGACCTCCATAATTCAATCAACATTCACTTTTAAAACCACCATCTAAACTATCATTTATTTTACATATTGCTTGCAGACTTTCGAAAAAACATTTCATATGCCCATAAATACTCAATTACAGTAGCCTTTGCATCTATATGATATTTATATAGTATTCATAGCAAACAATCTTGCAATCAATATGTTGAACATAATAATTTGTTGAGCCACGACCATCTATATTCCAATGGTAAATCTTTATTTCTTTCTTTTAAAAACCAATAGAATACGCATATTGATCCCAACCATCTATGTCCAATTCTTATTCCTTAAAAATAATCATAATACACACAGTATTAACCATTGTTCGACACAACCAAACTAGGTGTATAAACTCATAATAGGGCCCCAATCCATTTACACACACTACTCCATTTAAAAAATAATCAACATAAGAACCAATTTGAATAGCATTCAACAAAGTCCAAGATTCTCATAAATTATCATGTACAAACTTATTTTTAAACTTTCCCAATCAAGAAATAGAACCAAATGTGCCCAATAGACCAAGCAAAATAAATTCTTATGTACCCTTGAATTGATTGAAGGATATCAAGATCGTATTAGCGTTTAACACAACAAATGGGAGTTAGAATAGATGGTTCAATCAAAGGAACAAGTCATCGAAACTGCAGACAACTCGTGCCCTTTTCAAATTTACAATAGACATATAACCTTTAACAATATTCTTGACAATGAGGGTTATCAAATGACAGTCAACCACCTTCAACAAAGAACTATAGGAAGCAAACTCTTAAAAGAACTGTAAAAAGAATTCCCAATCACAACCCGTGGCCAACCAAAGCATATATAAATCTTCCATTAATGTTCTGGGTGATGTTAAACCTGACTATGCAATGCTTTCCATGTAACAAGGATAATGAGGACAAGTCCATGATAACTAACAGCTCAAGACTTGGCCAAGAAAAGGCAAGAACTTTAAACAGTTCATGTTGCAACCCATAGAATCTAAAAATCAAACACGGAGATGAAAATTGAGTGGTAAAACTTAACACAAAGGGTGGTTGTAATACTTATACCCAAAGCTCAGAGATTTCCAAATCAAAACCATAAATTTCAAAAGATAACCAAACCCAAAAGCTCAAGTCAATCGAGCATGCCTCTCTTTCTATTTATCCAATAAACCCACACACAGATTACACATAGAAAATTCTATCCATTCCTCTTTTCCAAAATGCCAACCATTAGAATAATAACCAGAAGAAACCATAAGAACAACACCAATCCACAGTCCCAAAAAGCTTAAGAAAAAAACAGACCTCAAGCAATTCTAAGCCAAAAATCAATTCATAATGAAGATTAACCATCATTGATGGAAGAATAAGGAACCATACCTGGAAAATATTTCTCAAGGGAGAGATTTTAGATGGTATCCTCCTTCACAACCAAAAATCGCGAAGCATCAACAACCACCAGAGCCAAAAAACAAAATGTAAGTATGGCTAGGGTGACGGGCCTCGAGGGTTGTTTGAGTGATGTGCAGTAAATGCATGTCGCTTCTCCCTCCAACCTCATTCAATTCTACGTGTAATCCAGCCAACCCACCATAACACTAAGCATTTAATCAACCACATATCTCATTGCCATATTAAAAATTTCATACTACGCCACCCTAAGTATTGTCAAACACTTTTAAAAATAATCATGTATTATAATGTTACCCCATATGCTTCACACACAATGTTTAACAAAGCACATAAGTCTAGAAGAAAGGGTTTATACACCCTTCTTTTGTCACAATTACATATAACATTAAGGGTTGTACATAGTCCTTTTATTTGAAAAGCTATGATATCATCCATTATCAAGATCACAAGTAAAACAATTAATCCATGTTTAATTGCAATGTAAAAAAAATAAAATTGATAATGATGCTTTTATCCATAGGGCATCCTTAATATAATTTTTGAATGGACATCATAAACATCCAATGCCACGCAATAATCAACCACCATCTTATGTCATCATAACATTTTAAACCATAATTTGAAACATCAAACTGTAGAAGAATGTGTTGTTATCATCACAATAGAAACCAAATATAAGTGCAACATATCCACCATAGTTCCACAAGCCTACAAGGGGGTCCCACCTACTAGTTTATTATTAATATAAATAAATAATAGAGCTTGGAAATCATTTGCGAGCAATATTCATCATTGCGATTTTAAGCATCAACAAACTGGCGAATCCACACATAAATCTATTTCCAACATATTAAGAACTCAGATTGTCTGGTTTCGTAGAACAGATGATACTTAGAACAAGGAATGTATATCAGAATGATTATGCAACAAGGGAAATGAGCGGTTTAAGGGAAAAGAGGATTTGATATTTAGGGAATAACTCATGGAAAGTGTTACGTATGAGGAACTTATTCCTGTATGCATAGCATTTGATTAATCATAGTGAAAGTGTTCTTTTCTTTATGGAGAAAATTTTATGGTATTCTCTTTTTGAATCTCGGTACAGAGGGAAGAAAAGGAAAGAAAAAAATAGGGATGAAAAAACAATAATCTTATCTAATAGTAGTACTAGAAGAAGATAGCAATTTCAATGATGTCTTCAAGGGGGGACATCATGACATCTCTGTAACCTGATTTTTATTTATTAACAATACTTGCATAATAACATCGCTTTGGAAAAACTGATCCGATATTTTATTTCTGACAAGAAAATATGTCAATAAAAGAAATAAAACAACAGAAAAAAATAGCAACAAAGCACAATCAAAGCAATGAAACAAAACTATAATACATGCGAATTCCATACATCATTTAAACTTTCATGTTGGTTCCACATAGTGTTTTAAGTGGGAACCGTTGGTGCTATAGGAAAATAACCGCTCTTCCAAGTCCTTGAGAATATAAGAATTTGTGCCCAGGACAAAAGTGATTTTAAAAGGACCCAACCATAACTTTTTAAATTTTGAATGCCTTCCTCAATCAACATGAGATGAATCCAACAACAATACCTTTTCATTGACCCTAAATTTGACATCTTTTGCACTTTTATTGAAATATTTCTTAACAGTTTGATGTCTTCTCTTTATGTTTTGCAAGGAAAACGTCCTTTGTTCCTCTAAATCCAATAGTGGATTTATCATTTGAGGGATATTATAAGAAATCAATTCTTCCATCTGTAGCATTAGCCTTAAAGAAGAAAGTTCCATCTCGATAGGAAAAATGGCTTCTTGACCATAAACAAAATGAAAGGGGGTGCAACCAATACTCACCTTGGTGGTAGTGAGATATTCCCAAAGGGCGTAAGTGAGGAGGGTGTGCCATTGACAAGGCTTATCTTTGATGAGTCTTTTG
This sequence comes from Picea sitchensis, assembly GCA_010110895.2. NCBI lineage: Eukaryota > Viridiplantae > Streptophyta > Pinopsida > Pinales > Pinaceae > Picea > Picea sitchensis. Next base: position 78,850 of record SNQJ01S0015026.1, on the reverse strand, counting down.
ATAATTCTAACCATAGTTTTGTTAGTAGACTCAACTTTCTCATTTCCTTGAGGATAATAAGCTGATCAGGTAAAATATTTAACTCCCAGTTTAGCTAGAAACTACTTCAGCCTAGAAGAAATAAAAGAGGGATGGTTATATGTAATAATCTCTAAAGGAATGCCAAATATAGAGAAAATATTAGTTTCAAGGAAAGAAACAACTCGCTCATCCTATGAATATTTAAGTGGGACAACTTCAGTCAATTTCCTAAAATAGTCTGTGGATGTCAAGATAAAAATTTTCCTTATTGAAGATGGAGGATTAATAGGACCGATAAAGTCTAGACCCCATTTTGAAAAAGGAAAGTCAAGCAGGACAAGTTGTAAAGGCATGGAAGAAAGACATTCTTTCCCAGCGAACTTCTGGCACTTGTCACAAGAACTTGAAAAATTATAATAATCACAAAACATTGAAGGCCAATAATACCCTTTCCCGATGAATTTAAAAAAAATAGTTTTAGTATAAAAGTGGCCACTCACATGGATAACTAAATCTAAAGATCCATGGGTTTCTTATAACAATTTATGTGCTTCCTCATTATTTACACAACGAAGTAATATACCATCGACAAATATCCTAAACAAGAAGTCTCCTAAATTGACATATCTGGAAGATTCAAGACAGAGCCTTCTCCTTTGATGAGTATCGAAGTTATCTCGACATCTCTTATTTTGCAAGTAATACACCAGATATTTATACCAAGGATGTTCAACTACAAGAAGGATCTGACTATCAATATAAAAAAGTGTTGACAATGGATTATCTTGTTCATCAATTTCTTCACTTGCTTCCGCATGTTGAGCCAAGTGAAGGGCTAAGTCATGTCCCTTAATGGTTTTTGAAGTCATGATGGTTAACTCATGCTCCTGGATCTTGGGAAGCCAATGTGCAAGCTTCCATGAAAGATAAGTCTATGAGAGAAAAAACTTGATAGTAGGTAAAGGGACTTTCACCAGCATGTGATTACCTAAGATAAAGTGGTGAAATTTCTCTAGAGCTTAACAAGAGAGAAAGCATGTTTTTCAATATAATAATATTTAAATTCATCATCTGATAAGATTTAAATCATGTAAGATACTATTTTTTTGTTATTCTGGTCATCAAATTGTATGAGGATAGCAGATACTTCTTCCTCTATGGCATTAGTATATATAATACACTCTTTCTCAAAATCTATCTTTGCCAAAACCAGTGCAAAACTGATTTCCTTCTTAACCCTTACAAAATCATTTTCAACGTCATTAGTCCAAAAAAAGGAACGATCTTGCTTGAGAAGATTGTGAATTGGTTTGACTATTACAGCAAAATCAGGAACAAACCTAGGGACAGAGTTGATAATGCCCATAAAGGCTTGAACCTCCATTTTGGAAGTAGGAGTAGGAAGATTTAGGATAGCGGAAATCCTTTTGGGATCTATGCTTATTCCTGAATCAAATACAATATGCCCAAGGATCTTTCCCTTGGTAATGCCAAAAATATATTTAGAAGGATTTAAAGAAAAGCCGAATTTCCTGCATCGCATGAGAACCTTTCTAATATGACCAAAATGATCCAATCGGTTCTTTGAATATACAGTCAAGTCATCAAGATAAATCTGAATAATCATATCGATCAGATTGTCGAAAGATATCTGCATAGTTCTTTTGAAAGTGGCACCTGCATTAGATAAGCCAAAAGGCATGCATTCATAAGAAAATATTCCCTAATGTGTAATGAAAGTGGTTTTGTATTTATCTGTCCTTTTTACCTTGATCTGATTATAACCAAAAACATTGTCAAGTAAGGATATCATATGTGACCCTGCAACTTGCTGCAAAATCATTTTCATATTAAGGAGAGGATAATCATATTTTATGCTCGCTTTATTCAATACACGAAAATCAACGCATATTTGGATCTGACCCATTATTTTCTGAATGAGAACCAAATTGGAAACTCACTTGAAATACTTAACAGGGAAAATTTTCCCAGCCTTCAAGAGTTTTTCCAACTCCTTCTGAATACTTTCTTCAAGTGTGGGGTTAATGGTTCTTTGTTTTTTCCTAACCGGTTTTATGGCCTCCTTGATAGGAATGGAATGATGTATAAGAGAAGGATAAAAACCACAAAGCTCCTCATCAGACCAAGGAAAAACATCTTGAAATTCACGAAGTAACTCAGTGAATTTCAAATTTTCATCATCAGTACATGGGAACCTATCTTAGCATTCTTTGGGGAATCAGGTGTCCCAATTTTCAAGGAAATGGTTTCACCCACTTTCCTTTTTGACTTCTCTTATTTATGTTTTTATTTGTTGCCTACATTGCTCAATGAAAATGAACTTTCTGGAGGAGTCAAGCCCTTTAGAATCTTGTTGTTTTCCATGGATATAATATCCTTGGGATTATATGGTTCATTTTGTATGAAAGCACATATGCTTTCATCACTAGGGAATACCTGCCATGACTCTACCTTGTCAAGTATATGAGGACGATATAAAGATTGGAAAGTACAATCAAGTCTTTGTGGCAGAAGTTGCCGAGTAGGAGAGGCTGCAAAAACCGCTAAACTATCAGCCATTGAATTCAATTCCCTTTTAACATGAGTGATGTTAAATGATAGTAAGTTTGAGCTAAGAACCCAAATAGTTTTGGTGCAGCATTTCACGAGCTTGTTGTTGGGAGAATATATTTTACGTACAAGGTTTACAACAAGTTTAGAGTCCCTAAAAAATGTAAGGTGACCACAACCTCAATTATAGTCATTTTCAATGCCTAGTAGTAATGCTTCAAATTCAGTGACGTTGTTTGTACAAGCAAATTCTAACCTATAATAAAAGTTGTGAATTTTACCTACAAGAGAGTACAAGATATTTCCATCTCCATTACCTTCATTGGAGCATGAACCATCAAAGTGCATATGCCACATCCCATCCTCTAGGTCAATTTGTTCCAGGGTAGTGTTGTCCTCATCGACAAAGATGGAATACACTCCTAAGTCCTCCTCGACATAATTTACATTAGGCCGTGGAATAATTTCTATATACGGTAAAATTCTTCCCTCCCTTCAGACTATGATGTTCTTCCCATTCTGAGGAACAGATAAGTGTGTCCCGTCGATTGAAAGGTATCCACCTGTCAAAGCTTGCTGGTCTCTTCCTAAGATGATTGAATAATTACTCACTTTCATGTCAATTACCTGAATATTAAGGGTTTTCCTTATTTTAGGATGCGCACACAAAACCAATGTCACGTCTTTGATATCACCTATGGTCGATTATTGTAAACTATTATAAGAAAGCATGCTTCTGACATTTTCATTTGTATAAGACAATTCTAGATCTTGCATAATAATTTTCGACATTACGCTTGGTCCTGAACCATCATCAATCAGACAAGAATGGACTATTTTGTCCATAATCTTTACATAAATGAAAAATGGAGGATTTTTTACAGGGTGTCTAAAACTATTTACACCTACTTTATTTACACTAGAATCCTCTTCTTTTACCTCTTCAGAGAGATTAGCTATGGTGGAAGTTTTTCCTTCCATAAATTTTTTTAGATGATTTTGTTGCTCAGGGACGACAACCATGTCCACAAGAGTAGCATTAGCCTTGATATTAGCCAATTGATTGAGAATGTTGTATTTGGAAGAGGGAAGAGGGGAGTGAGTTCCTTGATTTTCAAGATTCTTGGTAGCTTGTTCAACAACAACTTGTGAAGATGAGCTTGGGATAGAAGAAGTACAAGGGGGATCATATTTTTATTTTGAAGAATAGGATTTATTCTTAGTGTTTATGATCATGACATATTCTGGTTCTGAGAAATCTAGAACAACAATGGTAGTTTCAGTCCTTTTTCCAAAGATTTTATGTCTGGCACTCTTCTTTACCTCACAAGTAATTTCCTCATGATGTTCCTTGCAAAAGTTACACCAACTGCAAGGCATGATCGCTTTGGGTTGAAAGTGGTTTTCATTAGGATTCCTAAAGGTTGGTGAAGAAGAAGATGAGGCCCCAAGAGTAAGTGAAGGGACATTTCCCTTCTGCTCATACGTTATCACTCGGTTATTCATATCTTGTACACGCTGTAACAGGGTGAACATGTCCACTTTTTTAATGAAGTCTCCTTTGGGAAGACATCATCTATCAAGTCGTTCTTCATACTCTAGATAAGTATGTAGAGCTGAACCAATATTTTGAATAGATTTTTCTTCAAGACTATGACGGTAAGGGGAAGGTAGAGCATTATAGTAATGCATACAAGAAACTTGGTTTCGAGGGCGAATAAGTTCAGGAATTTGGTTATACAACTTGGTGAAATGTAAGTTGAAAGACTTGATAGTCTCACCATCTTTGTACACAATGTTATTATATTCCTGTAATTTTTCGACTAGGCTTTTAGACTGCCCATAACTAGATTTGAACCAGTAAACTAACTCCTCCCAAGTGGAAATAATATTCGGAGGGAGGTCAAATAAATATTCCACTACTTTCCCTTCAAGGGAATTAACAAATAAGCACATACAAGTATCATTGTCATTAGCTCCTATATTGTGACAGGCATTAGAGAATACCACCAAGTGTTCATTTGTAGTGATTGTGTTATTCCCATAAAACCTAGGGAGATTCTCTTTGAATTTTTTATGTGGACAAGTAGTAGGTTCTAGGTTCAGAGGAGAGGATACATGCCATGGGGTAGTAATAGCATCTTCCTCGAATTGAAAAAGTCCATACTTCTTTATGACCTTAGTGGGGTTGGTAGTAGATTGAATAGGGACTTGATGGGTATATAAGCTACCAATCACTGAAGAGGTTGAAGGTTGAGATGAAGAAGCACCTCCAGTGCAACCAGAGCCACCAACAGATTCAATTTTGTGAATGATGGGTAAGGGAGAGAAAGACAAACTAGCTGAATCATACAAATTTCTCCTTAGAGTACCTTGTTGGGTTGACAAAACAACATTTATTCTTCCTATTTCAACTATAGGGGTGATTTCAAGAGATAAATCTCTTCTTGTCCTAGAGATGCGAGGGTTTAAGGACATGAAAAGAAGATCAAAACTTTAGTAAAAAGAAATCTATTGTTGATTCCTAAGTTTCCTTTGTGTAGCCTCCCATTGTTCTCAGACACTTATGTCTTGTTCAATTACTTCCCACGAGCATTCAAGCTCAACCCAGGTGTTAGTGTCTTCCAAGATGATATTGAATAAGGTTAAAACAATGTTGGTTTCGTCTTTAAGGTCGGGATCAATATTGGGCTGGCTTGTAACAAGCATTGTCATGAAGGAAATAAAATAGTCAATGAGTCGAAAGAATAAATAAAAATATTCAATGATATTCGTGCATACAATCAACCAGAGAGATATAAACAATCTCCCCAGTATGGTTGCCAAATAAATGTTGAGGAAAAGATATGAATTATCTTACTCGATCATTTTTGAATCTTTCCTGGCTAGGACAAGATAGTCGAGAATGTCACCCTATGTTTTATAGCCTCAAAAATATTTTCCCAATCCACAAGTATTAATTACAAGCGTTTAGATTGATTTATTAATGAAAATAATTTTGCAAAAACATAAAATCTTTATATAAGTTTATGAAAAATATACAAATTACAGAAATTAAATATGGAGATCAAAAGCAAAAGTAACCAAGTCACAATACACACAAATGAGACATAATAACAATATTATTTATTTCATTCCGAGACATGAAAAAATAAATATGTTTACAAAACCCCTATGGTATGGTTAAATTCTAATTTAGGGATCCCCAATGAACACCATACAAAGGAATCGATAAAGTAAAATTGAAATTTATAATATGGATCAACTTGCCATGGAAACAGGCAATTTGACTCTGCAAAATATCCTTTATTAGTTATGAAAATCAATCCATAAACATGAAGTATACACATACTATCAAGGATGGATCAACACCTCTATACACATACTATCAAGGATGGATCAACACCTCTAAAACAAGCACCTGAATGATTTAGTTCAGTTTTGAACCTTATTCTCTACATTAGGACCCTATTGCCAAAAAGAGAATTTGGCTTTGAATGAACTCAAGAATGAATGAAAACTAAAACTATCTCATAAATCAAAAGATAAAACCTTAGTCTTGCTTTCTCCTTCTATTCTCCCCTTGGTTCTTCTTCTCATTTAGCTTTTATGCCTTCAAAATAACTTGAATTAGTTCAACTACTTTCTTTAGTTAAGTTAGTTTGACTTAACTAATTTAGTTTAGGAGAAACAATAATAGTTAAGGGTCTTTATTTAATAATAACTAGGTAGGTGGTACCTCTTGTGACTCCCTTCTTTTATTCTTTTCAAATCATAAAATAAAACATAAATGGATATCATTTCAACACATGCCACCCTTGTAACTCCCTTAGATACCTTGAAAATTGAATCTTTAAATATCAAAAATAATTTAAAACATATCCAAAAATATGTAAATATCCACATTATCCACATTATCCAAAAAAACGCTTGTTGTCCAAACTTTTTGCAGACCACTATCTTTAAAAAATCAATCATAAAAACACATAAATTAAAATACATACTTGCCACTCTGAGAGGCAATATTTCTTTTATCACTGTTCTCCCCCTTTGATTTCCCATAAGTAGCCTTGGTTATATTGAACCTTGAGGCTGTATCTCACTAATAAAATGGGAACAATCATCCTTCAGATGCATATGGGAGGACACTGATTTGGATGAGTCATTTGAAGGAAAAGAAGGGGAGGAAACAACTTTTCCTTTATATTTCACATGGGGGATATTAGGCACATGGGGGATATCATTTTTAAGCCTTTTACTAGAATGCGAGGATTGAACAGGTGAATGCACAGGGGAAATTTGAACATTAGGATTTACAGGTGGTGGTGGAGGTAATGAAAAATTGGGCCAGCCATGATGGTGAGAGACAATCGGATTGACAATCTCTTGCCATCTATCATTTGCATAGAATTTTGTTTACATGGACACATGAGGAGGCACAAGAATACCAGGGATGTTTAGAGGCTAGAAGGGAGGTCTCTCTAGTCAAGGTTGTACTATTCCTTGCCCAATCTAGTTAAATAACCCAACTTTGAACAACTGATTCAATTCTTGGGGATCGACATCAAAATGAATGGAGAATCTAGGCCTTTTAGGCCCTCTGTTCTAGTTTCCTCTTCCTGTATTATTTTTGCCATGACTTTTCGTACTGAAGAAACTCATCCTCTACTAGAAATTCATTAGTAAATAAGACCTTAATAGACCATCCATGACATTCTTCTTTCATGACACAATAATTGACTCTGAAATTAATAAGAGATGCATGCAAATCCATCCATAAAAAACTATTTAATAATTGTCAAGTGAGGAGGGGGTGACAGGGTTCATGGGGCATATGAAAGGAGTGTAATGAGAGAAAGGTGGTATAGTGAGGGGGAATAGACACACGAATACAACTCAAGAATTCATTAAATAATTTAACTCTGTAATAAAATACCGAAAATATCCGTTGCCAACCTTTAATTTATTTTACAGAACATGGATGCAAAAAATGATAATGGGATTATGAGGGGGGTATACTGAGCGAAAAGTGGTAGCATGAGAGGGAATAAAATATGGATATTGTTCATATAAAATAAATCAAATCAAACAGTCAAACATAACTATGTTAAGAACTCCATAATTCAATCATCATTCACTTTTAAAACCACCATCTAAACTGTCACTTATTTTACATATTTCTTGTTGACTTTGAAAAAAACAATTCATATGCCCAAAAATAGTCAATTACAATAGCCTTTGCATCTATATAATATTTATATAGCATTCCTATCAAACATTATTGCAATCGATATGTTGAACATAATAATTCGTTGAGCAATGACCATCTATATTCCATTGCTAAATCTTTTTTTTCTTTCTTTTAAAAACCAATAGAATACACATAGTGATCCCAACCATCTATATCCAATTTGTATTCCTTAAAACTAATAAGAATATGCACAGTATTAACCATTTTTCGACACAACCAAACTGGGTGTTTAAACTCATAATCAGCCCCCAATCAATTTACATATAGTTCTCCATTTAAAAACTAATCAACATAATAACCGATTCAAATAGCATTCAACAAATAGCATGCAACTCTGAGTCTGAGCTTCTCATAAATTATCATGTAGATACTTCTTTTTAAAATTTCCCAATCAAGAAACAAAACCAAATCTTTCCCAATAGACTAAGCAAAAAGAGTGTTTATTTACCCTTGAGTGGATTCAATGATATCAAGATCATATTAGGGTTTAACGCAACAAATGGGAGTAAGAACAAATGGTTCAATAAAAGGAATAAGTCCTTGAAACCGCAGATAGATCATGCCCTTTTCAAATTTACCACAAACATATAACCTTTAACAATATTCTTGACAATGAGGGTTATCAAATGACAATCATCCACCTTCAACAGAGAATGAGAGGAAGAGAACTCTTAAAAGCACTGTAAAAAAAATGCCCAAGCACAACCTGTGGCCAACCAAAGCATATATAAAGCTTCCATTAAAGTTTTGGGTGATGTTAAACCTAACTATGCAATGCTTTCCATGCAACAAGGATAATGAGGACAATGCCATGATAACTAACAACTTAGGACTTGGCCAAGACAAGCCAATAACTTTAAATAGTTCACATTTCAAGCCAGAGGATCTAAAAATCAAACACAGAGATGAAAATGGAGTGGTAAAACTTAACACAAAGGAAAGTTGTAATACTTATGCGCAAAGCTCAGAGCTTGCCAAATCAAAACCATAAATTTCCATAGAGAACCAGACCCAAAAACTAAAGTCGATCGAGCATGCCTCTCTTGATATTTAGCCAATAAACCCACACGAAGATTACACACAACAAAGTATATCCATTCCTCTTTTCAAAAAGTCCAATGGTTAGAATATTCACCAGAATAAACCATAAGCATAGCACCAATACACAATCCCAAAAAGATTAAGAAAAACATAGACCTAAAGAAATTATGATCCAAAAATAGATTCATAATGCAGATTAACCATTATGGATGGAAGAATAAGGAACCATACCTAGAAAATCTTGCTCGAGGGAGATAGTTTACACTGTATCCTCCTTCACAACCAAAAATCGCGGAGCATCAACAACCACTAGATCCAAAAAAAAAAAATGTAAGTATTGTTAGGGTGACGGGCCTCGAGGGTTGTTGGAGTGACATGCAGTAAATTCACGTCGCTTCTTCGTCCAACATCATTCAATTCAATGTATAATCGAGCCAATCCACCATAACACTAAGCATTTAATCAACCACATATTTCATTGCCATATCAAAAATTGCATAGTGCATACAAAAGAGAACTACACAGACACGTTCACAAAACCAGTACTGTTAGAGAAGCTACGATGGTGCTTGGCTTCTCTTGGCTTACAGAAAATGTGATGAACAAAAGCAGGAGCAAGGTATCAGGTTAATTATTGTCAAGGTGGAGATTGTTAAATATGCCAACGAATTTCCCAGATTTGCTAGATATGAGCAGATTTAGTGGAGCCTTTTTTGTAGTAGTTTGTTCAACCAAATCTGCCAATTTGGTATGAACGCACAAGTTTAGAATTAGTTATGTAACTAATCTAATTATGTTCATTATTGATGTAAGCCTATAGAGGCATAAAGGAGAAATGATGAAATGGTGTAAAAGACGGGTATGTGAGATGAGTGTGAGCCTACTGTAATCTCCTTGATCTGAATAATAAAACAACCGATACCTATGCTTGTGGATGTAGCCCAAAGTTTGGGTGAACCACGTAAATTGTTGTGTTTGTTATATGCATTATTATTGATTGTCTTATGTGATATTTGTGTTTCCACATTTACAAATACAACAATTACCAAGTGGTGGTGTACGTAGGAAGTATAACCATCTCTTTTCCAAGCACTCAATACACTGACGGGTGATTTTCCGACCTCTTACTGCATGCAATTGTCATTGTTGTAGAATTGGACCATATTTCTATTTTTCTCGTTCAGTACCAGATACAAAATGTGAATTGTTGGCTCGAAATTACAGGATTTATAACGTAATCCCGTTATGGTAAGGTTGGCCTGGTTGTTCGGTCAATCCTGATACTACTTCATGGAATGATTCGGAAAACAAGCATCATGTATAGAAGATAGGCGTTAGATATCCCAGACGACCATTTGAAATTGAGAGGGAAATCAATCGCCCCATGAAAAGCTATGCGTAGTATGTGAAAAAAACCACAAGAGCTTGAAATAATCTATATAATAGTCACCCAATAGCTCAGACAAACCCTACTTCCTTCCTTCCAAACTTAAACAGCGACGATTTTAATTGAGCTAGAGTTGGAATTCCTTAAACGCGATTCAATCAGTGGATGCTTCCCATGAACGGAATTCCTTAAACGCGATTCAATCAGTGGATGCTTCCCATGAACTAATGATTGTACAAAGAAGGGTTAAAATGAAATATAGCAATATAAAATAAAATGTAAATACACACCTCATTTTCCTTGCCAATCTTTGGATTATTAATGGATTAGTGCATGGCAATAATTTGATATATGGCAAGTTTTACTATTTTTATTTTTTTATTTTTATTTCAAAATTCCAAATTCAATGTTATATATAATTTGATATATGGCAAATTTTACTATTTTTATTTTTTTATTTTTATTTCAAAATTCCAAATTCAATGTTATATATGGCAAGTTGTACTATTTTTATTTATAGTCCAAAATTCCAAATTCAATTTCATATACTTGAGTTTATTATTCTTATTTTTAACTCAAAATTCCAAATTCAATGTCATATGTTTATTTCAAAATTCAATTCAATGTGAAAGTGTGTAAGGTTCCATAATTTTTTTTTTTAACATTCTACCAATTATTTTTTATTGGGATTCTTTTTTAAATAAATATTAAAAAATGAAATAATATGGCAACCCAAAGGTCCAAATGTCAAGTTATTATATCATATATAATTTGATTAAGTACATTAAACATAAATCAAACATTGTAATTTGTAACTATTAGCTAAGGAAATAAAGATACATTAAACTATACAATTTATAATCGAGAAGGAGTATGAGAAAATAAAGATACATTAAATTATACAATTCATAATCTAGAAGACGAAGGGGTACGAGAGGATTACCCCATAGTTATAGAGTTAAATTGACTTAAATATGGACGGCACAAAACTTCTACACTCCAATGTTTCATCCATCCATATTCAATAAAGTTTGGGCATGACTCTCATTCCAAACAACCCCTCAATCAAACCAAGTCGTCAATCAATCTATGAGCATGCTATGATAGTCTCTAATTCCTCAACTCAAGATTTTCCTTTGGCAAAAATATACCTCAATCAGTTAAGTTTTCCCTTCCTCAATCAACCTCCTATGTCAATGTCTAATTACTCAATCAAGTTTTACCTTAGGAAAAAATCTCCTTTTCTCCTTTCTCATCTTTTATTAAATAAAATCCATCCATGGGTTACCTTTCTCATCATATAATTTAGATTTTCCATTAATTATAATTAACAATTTCATTTTTCTTTTCATTACTTTCATTTGTAATGTACTAGTTGAATGCTAGCTATGTTTCCTTAAGTGAGAATTAGTATTTTTTCTTTCATTTTTATTACTTTCCATATTAATATATTACTTTCCATACTAATATATTAGTTGAGTGCTATATTTCATTTCATTTTTCCTTAGTTAAAATTAGTAATTTATCTTTCATTTCCATTCATTTCCTTAATAATATATTTTTATTCATTTCCTTAGGAATATATTAGCTCACTACTATTTATATTTATCATGTTTTTATTATCACCTATTATTATTTTAAATCCATTTATAGTTTCTTTCCTATGATATTTTTTTTTTTTCTTATTAAATAGAATGAATTACACAAATATACTAATTGCAATGAAACACTAGAACATACAAATGTTATTATCAATCCACATGTTTTAAAAAAATGATATTCCTTCTAAGTTTGACTTAAATAATCAAAATATTGAATAAAACTTTGTCTTAAATTGTTTATTAAAATAAATGCACAATTAGAAAAAATTAAAAAATTATATAAGAAAGAAAAAAAGATATAAAAAACCATCTACACATCTAAATTGCATTCAAGAACTTGATTGCAAAATGCTAGAAAGTAGTTTAATCAAACTAATACATAATAAATTTGCAATATTACAATACTTAAAACTAGAAATATGAAGAAAAGGCTCAAAAGAGAGTGGAGTATATTTAAAGTCACTCAAAGACACAAAAACACATGTATGCATGATACGTAAGAATATACAATTCTAAATAGACATGTTTGATGTTTACAACAACACAATATTATATTAGCATCTATAAAATCATTAACACTTTTTTACGATTTTTTTTGTATCACCATGAATAGCAGGTTGTAACACCCTACCAAGATGTTAAACAATTAATCTTTCATTTTATACACATACAACAAAAAATTTGCTTTAACATAATTTCATTTCATTTACACAATTCTTTTACATTTTCTCAACGATAAATCTAAATAGAATGATGAAATAAGTAATATGTTAACTCTAAGATTTGCAACTTAAAACAAAAGTATATACAAAATATTGACAACAAATACCACTAAAAAATACCTCTTCCTTAGTTTGTCGAAGCTCATCCATTGTAATGTAGTCCTAGGCGCTTCCAAGCATTATTTTCCCGCTTTCCCATAGTGAAACAACAGAATCCTCCATGCCAACTAGGAGCCTAGCCGGATTCCTAGCTCCAAGAAACCTTTCGGTTTCTTGGCCCTTCGTGCCCATGAATCCAAGAACATCAAAGCACAAAATGCTCAAAGAAAACTATCACAAGAATTATATCTTCCAAGAATTTCACCACCTCTCATCATGCTCAAACCTCTCCATCCTCCCTATTTATCAAATTTCCATACAGACTTCCCCAAGTCTCCTCAACCCCCTCATTATTATCCATCAACCTCCCTTATCTAGATATTTTGGAAAAATATTAAAATAAAACTAAATATAAATGACTTGCATTAAACAACAATAAATAAAATAAAATGTCTTTATTCTCATGCTAGATAATAAATGTTATTTGATAATTTTTCCCAAAATGTACATAACACTCCACCATGCTCATTTAATTCATCACACCCACCATCTATCAAAGTCAAGAAAGTATTTAATGCTTCTAGA